>PVKN010001402.1:0-52660 GCA_004027915.1 Capromys pilorides
CGCGGCGGGGCCTGTATGCTGACTTTGTATCTGGCAACTTTCCTGAATTTGTCTGTTGGCCTAACAGGCTTTTGGGTGGAGTCTTCTGGTCTTAGGTGTCTCCTACAAGCAGGGTTATTTTGGCTTCACATCTCTTCTTTGGATGGGCTTTACCTGTGTCTGCGGCCTCACTGCTCTGCGCGGGGCTGTCAGCCTATGTGGAACAGGAGTGGGGAAAGTGGACGTCATTGTCTTCTTTGACATCTTATGGGAACTGTGTTCAGCTTTCCCCAGTTAGCATGATTTCTGCTGTGCATTTGTTGTAAACAGTTTTCACTATGTTGAGAGTCATTAGTAATGAGGTGGCACTGAGCATCAGTGTCTTAGTTACTTTCTATTCCTTGCTGGGACAAATACCTGACACTCAAAATGAAGAAAGGAAAGGTTTATTTAGCTTGCAGTTGTTGAAGGTTTCAGTCCATATTCAGCTGGCCCAAGGCTGAGTGGAACAGGGCAGAGAGCATCCAGTTCATGGCAACGGAACAGCAACAATCGCAACAGAGGCAACAGACCAACCAGGGCTCCAGAGAGCAACAGCCACTATCTGTCTGACTCTCTTTATATTACATTCAGGCTCTCTGCCTTAGCCTGTCCACCTTAGGCCACACAAATAATCCTAGCCGTTCTCAGACCAATAACCCATCAGTACTAAAACACATAATCCCAGTGGATCATGACTAAAGTCTCAAACTCTAGAAGTCTCTGCCCCATGATTGCATGAGGCTTTGGGGGGACAACTAGACATAAACAATAACAATCAGGCACTGCTCTTCCTGTGTCTCGCTCAGTACACGGCTTTGTCCTTCATGCTCCGGATGTGATATGGGATGCTCATCGATACCCATACGTCGAGCTGTCTTTGTGTACCTGAGATAGTTCCACTTGATCATGGTGTGTGTGCCTCTTGGTGAGCCATTGGACTTGGTTAACTAACATTTTGTTGAGAATTCTCGCATCTGTGGTCACCAGGGATCTGGTGTGTAGGTTTTGCCGATGTTCTTGTGTCCTTACCTGGTTTTGTCATCAGAGTGATGCCAGAGGACCAAGGTTTTAGCTGAGAGTCCTCCTGGCCTGGTGATGGCTTGCGGAAGGATGCCTCAGTACCGAACTCCGGGCCGAATCCCAGTTTCTAAGACATGGCAGCACTTTGTCTTTACTCTCTTGCCGTGTTTACAGCAACAGTCACATTCTTTTCCCCTTGTTCTTTTGTCCAAGATTGCTTGGCAAGGCCTAGGATAGCCACGGATTGGGAATAGGGTCCCGGCCGACAGCTAGGAGGGCAATGGAGCCCTGCCGCTATGCGGAGCTGGACTCCACTACTCACCTGAGTGGGGTGGGGAGAGGGTTCTTTTCTAGAGCACCTGGCTGAGCACTGGCCCAGCTGTCTGCATCCTGGCTTTGTTGTGACTGAGCAGAGAGCCTGCACAAGCCTTCCCAGAATTCTGACTTGCAGAGCTATGGGGCAGTAAGAGGGTGTGGCTCAAGCAGCTGAGTCTGTGGTTGCCTAGGTGATAAGAGGAGACCGCACAGCATGTAGGTAGGTTGCAGCATCTGCACTTCAGCTCCGGAGGAATGAATTTTTGGCTCTGGCTGTAGTCAGGCACCCGATGGTTACCTGTGCCGTGGTAGCTGCTGCTCGACTCTCAGCATCCACTTCATGCTTTTCTCCATATGTGTCTATCCCCAGCTGCAATGTTCACCAGTAGGAGGTTCTTGCCTTCTCAGACACCTTGGCAGCTAGGACAGTCACCAACCTGGGCCTGACCTTGGCCAATACCCTGCAAGGACATGGCACAAGCTAGGATGGCAGGAGCCACTTTCTAGCTATGAGTTGACAAGGCTCAGCATTGTAGAGTGAAAAGAATGAAAGGAAGGAAGGACAGGAGGAGGGAGGGAAGGAAAGGAGGAGGGAGGGAAGGAAGGAAAGAAAGAAGGAGGGAGGGAAGGAAAGAAGGAAGGAAAGAAGGGAGGAAGGGAGGGAAGGAAGGGGGAGGGAAGGAAAGAAGGGAGGAAGGGAAGAAGGAAGGAAGGAAGGAAGCAAGGAGGGAAGGAAGGAAAGAAAGAAGCAAGGAAGGAAGGAAGGAGGGAGGGAAGGAAAGAAAGAAGGAAGAAAAGAAGGAAGGAAGGCAAGCAAGCAAGTTATTTGTTCTTTAGGATATTTCTGAGTTAACCTGCTGACTCTGGAATTGGCCACTTTCACATCTCGTCACCCATGACAATTGTTTTCATTGCTTAAATCTACATTGGTTGGGTCTTCTGTTGCTTTAATCTGAACATGTCCTCTCTGGTACATTTGTTCTTCCTGCCAAAAAGTGTAGTAGGTGAAATGCAGAGATGTCTGAGGTAGAGTGAGTGTAAAGATTGAGGATTAGGCTTTGGTCCAGGCAAGGCAGAGGTTGTGGATGCCCAGGGCTGGGAAGACAAATCATTCCCGAGTGACTCCTGGAATTGCTGCACACAAGTGCGGTGGACACAAGCTAGACTTCTGTCTCCCAGTGCTTTCTAATACCCAAGATTTACTTTCAGTGTAAAAGAAGTTTAGCCTGGCCATTGGGTGATGTAACCCTAAGTCCAAGGTGTGTGACCTCAGACCTTTTATCTGACCTTGGTGAGCATCAGTTTACCTATCCGCAAAGTGGGGAGAGTTGTACTTCGTGTCACAAATCCAAAATTGCTTTGGGAACTTTAGTGGGCCACAGTGGCAGAATGAGTGTGCGGCTTGCTGCCTGGCATGCAGTATGTGTGGGCACGAGTAGGCTCATGCATGGCACCTGTGCTTGTGCTGCGCTGTGACCTTCAGGTTGAACAATGTCTGGCTACTGCTCCATGGAGCACGTACTCTGGATGCCACTGAGGAGGTTTATGAAACACTTCCCTGGCAGGGATGGATTAAGTCCAGCAGCCTGGATGGAAATCTCAGCTTGTGTTTTCTAAGTATTTTCCACTAAATATGCTGTGACAAGATGTCTATTTCAATCAGGACACTCAGTTATTCCTCTCCAGTCCCAACTTTCTCAGCAACGCAGGGTAGAAAGACATCTGCTGGCTTTGCTGGATCGCTGCGCTGGGAGCTGCCCCCCCTGCGAAGCCCAGGCTGTTGGACAAGTCCCTTGCCAGTGGCAGATGGTCCCTCTGAGACACCATGGAGCCCGATGAGACTGTCACACTCGGGCTTTCCAAGGTTCCCTCTGACAGACAAACCAGGGATGGGTTCATTTCCTTCGGTTTTGTTCGGTGTGCCATCACCCTCTTAGCCACTTCCTCATCCCTGGCCCTAGGGTCTTTCTGATTCTCAAGCTCTTCCCATCGGGCTCCTCCAGCTGTCGCCTGCGGTGTATTCTCTGATCCTGCGCCGTACCTGCTCTTGGTCTGCTGTGCCCTGTGCTGCGCGGAGCGTGAGACCCACAGCCTGCAACGGAGCTGACATCTCTGTGTGCAGGGAGACCTGCTGCTGCTGCGGCCTCCTCCACAAAGGGTGTTGTTCTGGAGGAAGACCAGCCGCCCAGGAGCTGGGAATCACCAGACCCTGAGGCTGGAGATGCCACGGTGCTCCTCGATTGGATGAGAGACAGATGAAGGCAAGAGCTAAGCACTGAGGCTTAGAAGGAGCAGCAAGATGAAGTTGGACTCGAGTGTGTAGGGCTGAGGAAGACAGTGTGGCCAAGGCGAGGAGGGGCAAAGCCTATTTTGGTACAGAGGAAACAGAGATCGGCAGGAGCGGCAGGACCCATGCCAAGCCAGAGGGGCAGAAGGCATTCAGGACCATTCCCTACTTCTCTGATCCAAGCTTCTTATGCCCCGGACTCCTCCATGTAGAGAGCCCAGCACAAATCTCACGCACGTTGAATTTTCCCTGGGAACTTTGGTCTCTTCCTTATATTGGATAAGCAAATGACACAACATCCCATAAAGTATGGTCAAGAGTTTCTTAGGCTCTGTGTTTTCATTCCAGAACCAACTACCTGACCCCAGGTGTGGCTCAAGCAGAGTCCAGGGCCTGCTGTGGACGAAGCAGAGCAGCTCCAGGTGCAGGGTGGGCCTCAGACGACGCTGGCGCAGGGAGGGACAAGCCCCGCTGTGTGGGACCGCCCCAGCAACTTGGTCCTGAGCTGTACTCAGTCAGCTTCAGAGGAGCTGCACTAGAGACGGTTTCTGCATCTGCATCTGCATCGGCGTCTCTGTCTCTGTCTCTTTTCCTGTCCCTGTCTCTGTCCCTTCCCCCTCCCGCCCTCTCTCTGGTATTCTGTGTCTTGAACTTTGGGCCTTTGCACTGAGCTACAACCCCCGGGATTTTGCTAAGTTGCCAACTTGCCCAGTCTGGGCTTGAACGCGTAATCTTCCTGCCTCAGCCTTCCAAGGCGTTGGGCTTGCATGTATGTGCTGCGATGCCGGGAAGGGATGTCTTCATTTGGGCATCGTCTCTTCATACCTTCTGCCTGTGCTCTTTATTTCCTTAGCCACGCATTTCAGAGCCCTTCATATATTTTCGATGCCCCTCCTTCGCCAGACGCATGGTTTGTGCATGTCTCTACCAATCTGTTTTTTTGGGTCTGGCTATGCAGTCAGGTTGGCTCCAAACTGTTGGCAATTTTCCTACCTCTGCCTCCCGAGGGCTGGAATTGCAGACATGCACCACTATGCCCATCCTGGTCTGCATCTTTCTTTTATCTTTTAGCAGAATCTTTAGTGGAACTGTTGTGGCAAAACTGAGTCTAGGAAAGGAGCGACAGACACCTGAGGAAGGCAGGAGGCAGGAAACAGCTTCATTTACACTGGTGGTCCCAGCCGGGCTGACTCCCAACCAAACCGGGCCATGTTGCTTGGAGGTTAGCACTTTCACAGGATGCATAAGCAGGAGGTGCAAGTGATTACAGAGCTGAGACACAGCAGTCTGGCAGTTCTTCTGATTAGCTAGCTGGGTGATAGCGTCGGTGACAAGGCCGTGTTATGGATCACCAGTTATGAGGCTGGGTTAATGGCCCTGCAGCTTGGTACAGTCAGGCATCCTGCATGTTTGGTTACCCTCTCAAGGCTACAGCGGTCAAGAAAGTAATTAAAAGGCTACTGAACAGTTACAGAGCTAGGTACTTTTTTTGGTACTGGGAATTAAACTCAGAGCCTTGCCGGGCAGGCACCATGCCACTGAGTCATGACCACAGCCCTGACCCCAGGTAGTTTCAAAAGAACAAAGATTTTTTTTTTTTTTAGAAGAATGGTTTTCCTGGCACCGTATTTCCCTTTCAGAACAGCTGTTCTCAAATCTGATGAAGTCCGGTGTATGAACTTTAAGGGCTGTGCCTTAGGTGACAAGTCTAGAACTCCTCAAATGTTTCATTTCTAAAAATTTTATACTTTTATGTGTTACCTGGCCTGTATTAAATTTTGAGTTGAAGCTCCATAAGGTGTGAAAAAATTGGGTTAAGGAATCTCCTCTTTTGGCCTAGATTATCAAATTCTTTCAGGACTATTTTTTGACAGAACTCTGATTTCTCCATTAAATTGCCTTTGCGTCTTTTAAATGACTTCTTGGGTGTGTGTTGTGGGTGTGTTCTGGGCCATTTTCTCTGTGCTATTGAGCTGTGTATCTTTCCTGTCCCAGTGCCAGATACCCCTGATGGTGTAGCTATCGCTATATGTGAAGACTTACACCTGGGCAAACAGATTCTTCACACCTTATCTAAAAACTATTTTGGCTACTCTGGTTGCTTGACCTTTCCATATCAATTTTAGAATATTTTTTTCTTTCTATTTCTACAATTTTGTTGTTGTTGTTGTTGGGTCTTATAAAAAAATCACATGAATCCTCTGTAGCACCTTGGGAAGAATTTGCTAGGTCGGGTCTTCCGATTCATGGATGTGGTATGTCTCACCATGTTTTAGGGTTAATTTTGACTCCTTTCATTGGTGGGTAGTTTTTGGCATTCAAATCTTGAGCATATATGTTATAAGACGAATGCCTATGGAATTTTAATATTTTAGTTTATCTTGTGATTGGAAATGACATTGCATTTCTAATTTCAGTATCATTCCTCGTTGCTGCATAGGTTATTTCATTAGTCTTTGTATGTTTATCCTGTATCTTGCCACCTTGCTGAGATGCTATGTCAGTGTCAGGAGGCTTTTGTTTTGTTTAACTTTGCTTTCAGAGCCCGTGGGCTTTTCTGCATAGAGAACCACATGCTCCACAGGCCGCTGCATGTCTTCCCTTCTGACCCGTGTCCCTCGTATTCATTTTTCCTGCCTCAGTGTTCTAGTAGCGCTTCCAACACTGTGTTCAGTATGGTTAGTGGTGACTGGCAACCTTGCCTTTTCCCCACTCAGAACGAACCCATTTAGCTTTTACTGCTCCGTATGTTGGCTCAAGAATGTCTTTTGATAGATGCTTGTTTCAGGAAGTTAAGTAGATTGTCCTTTATTTTGATTTTTTTCATTTGTTTTAAGCATAATGGCTCACTGAAGCATGTTTCCTTGGAATGCTTTAAAACACTGGTAAGATAATTTTCACATTTCTGCCCCTTTGATGTTGGTATCTGTACACTGTCTTGTTCCACTCAGTTTATTTTTATTTTGTGGAACTGAGGACTGAACTCAGTCTACTGAACTATGTCCCCGGCCCCTCCACTCAGTTTAAGGTCTTCCAAATACTTGATGTATTGTGTAATTTTTTTCACTGAAACCTGGGCATTTGCATATCATTAGACTCTGGTTCTCTTCTTAATATTTTATTGTATAAGGGGCCAAGGAGATAGCTTTGTGGCACAAGTGCCTGCCTGGCAAGTGCAAGGTCGTGAGTGCGAACCCCCATCCCACCAAAATATATATCTATATCTATATATATTTATTAAACTTTATTTATGTTATGGCCAGCTCAGCCTGCCCTGGGGGTGGGGCTGGCGCAGCATGTGGTGCTGGGGATCGAACCATGGTCTCTGCGGTTACCTAAGCAGGTGCTTTAGACCGCTGGGCCATCTTGCCAGCCCCTATTCTTAATATTTTAAAAATCTGCTTCAAGCCCTGTTTTAGTTGCCTTTCTCTGGTGCCCCTCTGATGGGCAAGGGCAGCCTCAGGTTTCTTGCTCTTGCCCCAGCTGCCCACCTAGCATTGGGGCTCCCTGCCAGTGCCAGGCAGGGTGAAGGCCCAGGCTCTGCTGCAGCCTGCACTGCACTGCTGAGAATGTGGACTTGTTATTGTGAGCGATGGCAGAAGCCTGGTGCTGCGTGGCCTCCTCTGGCACAGCCCCTCCGGAGAAGGGAGGCGAAGCCCCAGCCCCCGAAGGGCCTGGCTGGCCGGGGGGCACCTGTCACTGGCTGCTCCCACCAAGGCTGCTCTGGTTGCCTCCTGGTGGATGTTGGGACCTTGCTGTCTCCCTGGGAAGGTGGATCCCGTGCTGCCGCCTGGCCATGGCTGGGGCATGGGAGAAGGGCCATGCTTTCCCTGAGGCCTGAGTTAGGCATGCAGCTAGCTTGCTGTCTGTCCTCCGCCTTTCAGATATTCTTATCTTTGCTTTGCACACTGTTCCTAGGGCTCATAACCGTATCCACAGGAGGATTAAGGAGAAGCGTGTCTCCTCTGTCTTCCCAGAACAGACTTCCCCAACTTAATTTGTGGCTGGGACATGGCCAGTAGTCTCATCAGAACACACTGCCTTCATTTGGACGCTGAGACACACATTTTAATGCTTTGGACTCATTTTAAAAATATTTTCCTTTATCTGTGCTGTGAACTATAGCCATATAATTCTACTTTTATTTCAAGTCAATCATTTATTTTTTTTTCAAAATATTTTTTTTTCTTTTCTTTCTTTTTTTTTTTACTGGGCATTGAACCCAGAGCCTTCACAAGAGCTATACTGCCACCCATTTTTAAAATTATTATTATTTTGAGACGGGATGTCCCAGTTGTCCGGGCTGGGCTTGAGCTTTCTGTCCTGCTGCCTGAGTTGCCCAAAGTGCTGGGATAACAGTTGTGTACCACCATGCCCAACCACACAGTTCTACTTTGATAAACTCAAGTGGGCAGATGCTTGCTTGAGGGCAGGCTAGATGCTCACAGATGTGCTTGTTTCGTTCTATTGATTTTTGAAGTATAGGCAATCCAAGGAGGGGAGTCTTGGATCCCTCATTTTTCAAAGTGAGTTCTAGGCTGAGGAAAGACAAAAGGTAGGGGATGTGACAGGACAGGACTGCCACATAACACTCTGATCATGAATATTTAAAAATTATTTCTTCATTCCACTGATCTATTTTCATGGCTTATTCTGTGCAGTCAGACTTTTATCTTGCTTTTCTACTCAATATTATAAAATAAACATTTGTGTATGCAACGAGGCATTCTTTATACACTGTTTAGATGGCTGCATAATATTCTACTGTATAGATATACCACAATCACTTTACCCATTCATATAATATTCATGACTGATTTCATTTTTATTCCAGGGTACATACCTCACCAGCAGGCATCTTTTTTTCTAAACTTGTAAAAGGTCCTCTGAAACTATGCTCTGAAAGGAGCAATGTCATGTTGGAGTGACATGAGTTTCATTGCCTGTAAAATGGGTGTAGAGCTGCCCTGCAATCCTCACTTGCTAGCGGTGAAGGCCACAGCCCTCAGAACAAGTCCTGCTTTGCTTCCCTAAGAGTAGGCCCGTTGTGCAGCCCCGTGGTGCCGCGGGCGCTTCTGGGAGGGAAAGGACGACTTCCTTTCATTCAGGTTTGTATTTCTAGGGTCCAGCAGTGGTGCACTTTTGCTGCATAGGTGAAGTGGAGACCTCAGATGCGGGCAGCTCATGCTGGGCACAGCGAGGAGAGAAGGGGGGCAGAGGGAGGGATGAGCAAGGTGGATGCTGCCGCCCCACATGCTTCCGGTGCCCGACTCACCACAGCCTTGCTATCTGGCTCGTCTGTTGGGGCCTCACTCATGGCGCTCACTGGCCCTGCGCCTGGCACCCCACAGCTGACAGCCCCAGCCAGGGGGTGGGAGCCCTCCTGTGCCACCCGCCATGCACAACTTCTGAAAGCCAAGCCGCCTTTGTTGTCATCAGAGCAGAACCTGAAGTGTCAAAGTTCAAAACTGACTTAGTCACAGCTCTATTTCTCCTGCGTTGCTATAAAAACAGCACTACCTTTTCTATCAAAATTGAAAATAAAAAGAAGGAATGCAAAGAGAATTAGGTGAGGTGGGGCAGAAGTTGGCAATGTCCTGGAGCCAGTAGCAATAACCTCTGTAGTGCCCAGGATAGCAGTCACGTGGGCACTCACCTCCCGTGTATCTCCCACCCCCTACCCTCCTCTGTCCCCTGTTGTCCCCTCTGTCACAAAGCTCGGGTGGGCCATCCCCATGGCCATAGTAAGCACGATCACCCTGAGAGCCCAGATGGCTGCTTTTAGAGGGCTCCTCATGCCTCATTACCCGAGTTGTGTTCTGCTATGTGCGTCACAGGTTGAACAGCATCTACCCGGCTGGGGTGACGATTGGCTGGCGGCTCTCTCTCCGAGTAGTCACTCAGCCCTGCCATCTGGTGAATCTAGTGGCCAGGTGGTGAACCTAAATAACCTCATTTTGAGGCAGCAGAAGAGACCTCTCACTTGGCTCTGTTCCTGCTACCTACAGCCGTCACTAGGAGGGAGGCATCCAGAGATTCAGCGTCACGCTATTTCTTGATCAAGGATGTATTTGCTCCCAGAAACACTGCTGCCTCACTAGCGCAGGGCTCTGCTCCCCAGCTTGCCCACTTCAGAATGTACCCAGGAACCAGGAACCCCAATGAAAAGGCCGCGTGAAACCAACGTGGCCAGAAAATCTGCTCACAAAAGCTCCTATGCCCTCCTTGATCCTCAGCCTTTCTACTCAGTGGCAGGGCAAAGTCCACCTGATTTCCAAGGGTTCAGTACCCTAGAAGCCACAGATTAGCAAAGAGGAGAGACTAGGTAAGAGTAGAGACTTTGACCCTTGAAGAGCAGTGCCTGGAGGTAGCGACACTGTTAAAAACAGAGACAGGATTCGGGCTCAGTACCCTGAAAATGAGTCATTGGGTGAAGGACAAAGAGTTCTACGGTCCCTCAGTCTTACCTGAGGACAATCTTACTGCACAACAGCAATGGAGTCTGGAATACAAAGCTGGATCATTGGCATCGCTGGTCAGTGGTGTAACAGCAGGTGATAGTGGGCAAAGCTAGGCCCCCACAAAAGAGACCAAGTACAAAAGAGCAAGAAGGCGTCATTGCGAGCTCTCACCTGATGGGTGGCCTGAGAAGTCAGGCTGGCCTGAACTTTGCTTTCAGATTATATATTTTAAGCTTTCTATAGTAACTGACTTATGTCATTAGCTCATTTTCAGGAATTTCATGAGAATGTCGCATAATTGCCACAAGGTTTACATTTCTCAGACATGGTTGACCATCCGCCTGTTGACAAGTGGTGTGGTTTAATGTTTGCCCTGTTCCCCAAGTTGTCCTAGCTATTTATTCCTATTTTATGATCCTGATTTTCTCTAAGTAGGTTTACAGTTAGCTACATGGGAGGGGATCAAGGAATGAGTTTATCTATAATTTAAGTGAACTTAAATGACCCTCTTTTAAGATGGAAGAGGCCATCTCAGGGTGGGGCCCATGTTATATTGCTACAGAAGAAGGCCTCCCTGGCAGTAGACTTCAGTGTATTAGTTGCCCAGGCGAAAGTTTCCCTTCCAGTTGTAGTTGCTTCTGTCTCTTAGAAATGGCTGCTCACCGTGATGTTTACCATTGAGCCTAGTGTGTCAACTATGCAGAATACAAGGGTCAGATGCACAGGGATCCACATCCTCAATTCTTTAGGAAAATGAATGTGCCTAGGAGTAGCACTAAAATATTACATGTGATTTTTATTCTTTATCTATTTTTTATTTTATTTTTTTAAGATACAAGAGCACAAATGAACTTTTATTTTCCATTAGTTTAAATTCTAGAGGGGTGCAGCAGCCCACGGCTTCAGTGTCCAATGGTCTTAGCAGGAAGATTGCTTTGGAACTTGGCATGAACCATGCTGCTGTTTCCATGGGCCCAAGTGACTTTTCCCCAGGTCACTTTGGTTTTGTTTGGCTTGCCACCTGGAGCCACTGTGTTGTTTTTTGTTTTGCCCAAGTAGAATTCAGTTTCATCCCGGGCATAAACACCTTCAATTTTAAGAAGAGCTGTGTGTTCCCTCCGGTTCTGGAGACCCCGCTTATAGCCAGCAAAAGTGGCCTTGCACCATGGTCTTCCAGACATATTTGCCGCTAGAAGCCCTGTTCCCAGCAGGCCTCCCCAGACTCCAGTATGGCAGAAAAAGAAGTACATGTGATTTTAAAAGAGATTTTATTCATTGTGGTAAGGTAGATTCATTGAAGAAACACTTAAAAATTGTCTTAGTTATTTTTTACTCATTGCTGGGACAAATACCCGACCCTCAAAATGAAGGAAAGAAAGGTTTATTTAGCTCACAGTTGCTGGAGGTTTCAGTCCATATTTGGCTGGCCCAAGGCTGAGTGGAACAGGGCAGAAAGCATCCAGTTCATGGTGGTGGAACAGCAACAATCGTGACAGAGACAACCGACCAATCAGGGCTCCAGAGAGCAACAGCCACTGTCTGTCTGTCTCTATATTACATTCAGGCTCTGCCTTAGATTATTCACCTTAGGCCACATGAATAATCCCAGCTGTACTCAGACCTATAACCCCATCAGTACTAAAACACATAATCCCAGTGGATCAAGAGTCAAGTAATCCCAGCAGTACTCAGACCCATAGTCCCATTAGTACTAAAACACATAATCCCAATGAATCATGATTCAAGTCTCAAACTCTAGAAGTCCCTGCCCCATGATTGCATGAGGCTTTGGGGGGACAACTAGACATAAACAATAACAATCAGCCTGCTGACCTGACCGAACCTTCTGGGGCCCTCCTTGAGAGCTGGATCCCACCACACTCCCCCTCTCCTAATTCATAGGCAAGAAACTTTTCCTAAGTGAACTTCTACATCCTTTTACTGGCTGTGGTATAGGAGAAATACAACTGCCTACATGTTAGATGTCAAACGTGCTGAGCTCATGGTCCCATGACATTAAAGAGTGAGGTCTCTAACTAGAACTAGAAGTTAGGAGCATTTTATTGGGAATAAGGACAGAACAGCTCCTGGATTTCCAGGAGGGGTGCTGAAGGAAGCTGCTACTGAGGCCTGTTGTCAGGGGTACCATGTAGTCAAACAACAATCCACCTATAAGATTACAAGTTGCTTAGCCAGTACTGATCCAATATGGGCCACGCAGGAGGGCGTATGGGAAGGACAGAGGCGCTTGTGGGCAGGGGAGGGGCGGGATGCTGAGTTCACCTGCCTCGGCCACTGATGACCCCCTGGTCTTCTTGGACACTGGTGCTTGCTGCAGTCTGATCTGAGTCCCCACCTGTCCTTTAGGGGGCGAGTGGGCCTGGCTATCGCATCGCTGTCTGGAGGCCTGGCTTTCCCCATGTGTGCCTCCCGCCACAGGTCTGAGGTCTTTGTTTCTGTGCTGGCTTCGGTGAGAGCCCAGCCATCTCTTCCTGAGTATTAATTTCTATCTAAATTAGTTGACTACACTTGCGTTGTATCCTAAGATATACATAGTTATTCAAATGATTATGGTAATTCAGTGATTATCTATAAAAGCATAAACTACACAGCAACATCTGGAAAATTAAAAAAGTGACCAGTAAGGTGAGGTGATTTCCACTGTAACCAGCACCAGACAATGTCACTAGTATTACAGCAGCAAGGCTGGCAGGTGCAGGGCGGGTCTTTCTGTCTTAGGAGCCTTAGAGTTGCTTGCTTCTCATTGGTGAAAGTGTCCGGGATATGCTGCCCTCAAATACTCCACGTTAGCACAAGACTGTTTTGAGCTGAAGGCAAGCGAGAATCAACAACGAAAGTTTTCAGCCTCGTTATTTGCCTAAACATAACACCTAATCTCTCTCCCTGCACCAGGATGAGAAGACAGCCCTTATCCCTAGAAGTGGGGTGTGGGCACCGCATGACATTAGCATAAACAGACTTCACAGAACCCAGCCTTTGTCCCCCACATGTATTTCTTCACCCGCATTTCCACCATTTCTCGCCCTTAAAAGCCCAACCCCCACTTTCTTGTTTTTTCATTTCTCTACAGTTTCTCATTTTTTGTTAAAACAGTACATGAGCCCCTGGCCTAACCATACCTTCGGGTTGTTGTTTTCCTTTGAAGCCCCTGTGCAGGTAGAATTACAAATGCTAGTGAAATGTGAAATCTTTTCTCCTCCCGATCTGTATGTTGTTCTGCTCAATCCCTTGTCTGTTGTTCCTCTCCTTTCCTGGACCCACGGCAGGATCCCAGGCATGCTGTGTTAATGGCCGTGGCTTTCTTCTGCCAGTGATGCACAATACTTTTCAAAAGGGGTGAGCAGGAGCCAGCTGTGCGCAGCTATAGCTCCAGCCTCTTGGGAAGCCGAGGCCAGAGGCCACCAATCTGAGCTGAGCCCGGGCAACTCGGCGCACAAATCCCCTGGGTGTTAGAGCGCGGACTCTGATGCCCTCCTCAGTCAGGGTGCTGGAGGCTCTGCGTTCCAGCACTGCTGGATGGTGGCCCTCATTAACAACGAGACTCTCCCTAGCCTCAGAGCCACTTGGAGGCCTTGCTGAGACCTGGACTTCCCGGCTCTGATGCCAGTGTCCAATCTGGCAGGTCTGGGATGGGCCGGGAACTTGCATTTCAATCCTCCCCAAGTGGTGGTGGAGCCGCTGGCCTGGAGGCCTCTGAGGAGCAGCCCCGCTTGTCCTCCTGCAGCTTGTCTGTACATGCAGGATGAAAGGGCCACGAATACCGGGTCTACTGTGTGGTCCCCTGGGTGCAGCACATAGTGTCACAGTCTTTCTTGCCGTTCCTGTCACCCAGCCTGAGCCCTCAAGTGAGGCCAGGGGCGCCAGAGCAGCCCTCTTTTTCCCACATGCCCAGCTCTGTTTTCACTGAGCTGTGGATTCCCATTCAGCCCTGGCATGCTGAGCACTGCCTGCCCTTACCTAGACACACAGAAGATCCTTACACAGAGAGAACGCAGCCGGCCCTAATGAGGACAACGTTGTCTTGGGCTGCTGCAGTGAGACTGTCCCCTGGCTTTCTCAGGGCCAGTTGCTTTGTGCAAGCTCAAAGCCTGCTCAGCCTGCATCCCAGGCGGCACCGTGTCTGAGTGCTTTAATCATGTGAGAGCCTGAAGGGCAAGGGAGGAAGCAAGCAGGCCCCTGCGGCCAGGCTTTCTCCCAGCCCAGGGAGGCCGGGCCAGGAAGCGCTCCAGGCGCATGCAGCAAGGCCCCAGAGGCCCCCAGTGTGGGTGCTGCAGGGTGGAAGGGGGTGGCTGGAGTGCCCAGTGGGAGATAAAGCAGAGCTCTGGGCAGGCCTGGGAGGCAGAGTCTCCCATGGCCTGCTGGGAGAGCCCCCAGATCACTGAGGAGGGGATGTTGGTTAGGACACTTGACTGCGAATAGCGGACATCAGCGTGCCTCAGACTGAGCTGAAAGGGGAACCCTGCATTACAGGGGTTCCAGCTGCTTCCCAGAACCCAGGGATGGGAGGCAGCGGCCTGCAGAGAGGCCGGGGCAGGAAGTCACCCTCTCCCTGCTCACCACTGCCAGGAACACACTGTTTTCGGAGCACCCAGGCAATAAAACAATGCCTGTCCTATAGGACCCTGACAGCAGGCTTTGGATTTAGCTGGGCTTTTTTTGGTCATTTGAAATTGGCTGGGAAAGAGGCTTTGATTGGCCAGCTTGAGTTGGGTGCCCAGCTGGGTCCAATCAGGCACTGGCGGGGGTGGGGGGGCTGGCACCACTGCACGTGGCTGCTGGGCTCTGGGTAGTGGGTTTCAGTGGGCAGCGAGGAGCAGCCCTCTAAGGGACAGGCAGACGCTCCAAAACGACACCCAGGAGAATGGCGGAGCAAAGGCCAAGGTCCCTTTTCACTGTTTGACCTTTAATTTGACCTTTATGGTCCATGCTTGTTTTTTTCCCAGCCCACAGCGCGGGGCAAAGCAAGGGTGAGCACGGCCTGAAGATCATAGAATGGGGCGTGGCTGGCGCCTAGGACAAGGATTTAGGACTGCTTTGGAGATGCTATTTAGTTCTGGAAAGAGAAGCAGCCCGACCTTGGAGCACTTTGGAGCCCGAGGAAACAGGCAGCAGCCCCTTGGCAGGCAGTTCTCCACGTGACACGGAGAGCCTCCCTGAAGCGCGGCACCCACGGCCTAGCTCTAGTTTCTTCTCTTACAGTTTTTGGGAGCGCAGGTTCTTAGCCTTGGAGTGCGCCAGCTGCGTTTTGCAGTCTGTGTTATATAACGAGTAATTTCCAAGCTGCCTTGCCCTCCTCCTGTCTTTAGCGCTGGGCCATCCTTCAAATTACACAGGCTACGCTGCACGCAGCACATAATTAAGGCCTGATTTTCAACAGGAGACGATGGAGAGAGGAGAAAACTGCAGATAGTGTGAGAGAGAACAAGGAAGATGGATTTGGGAAGGAGACGGCTTTGCCCAAGGCCTCAGATCTGGCTGTTCGCAGACCTGGGGTTGGCGTCATTAGCTCTTCTCCAACCTGTGCTTACGAGTACTCACTCCATGTCAGACTGGTGGAGGCCACTGTGGAGGGCCTCTGAGCTGGGTTTATATTAACCACTTGGTTCTTTGTGTGGACTTCTGAGTGTACCCCAGACCTGGGTCCTTGTCCAGAGATGGCAGGTGAGGCCTGAAATGGTAGGTGGAGCTGTGTCACCCAGGAGGACAAGACAAGGCCATGGCTGAAGACATCTGGCCGGCCCTAACCTCAGTTAGCTAGATAAAGACTTTCAGGGGCTGGGGAGATGGCCTGGTGGTCTACACACCTGCTCGGCAAGCTCAAGGACTCAGGCTCAGTCCTCAGTACCACATGCTGTGCTGGCCACCGAAACCAGGCATGTGGCACATGCCTGTAATCCCTGAGACAGGAGGATCAGCTGAACTGTGCAGGGAGACCCTATACTAAATGAATAAGTAAAAGATGAAAGAAACAAACAAAAAAAGATTGTTGTCGCAGGTATCTCATCCCCCCCGCAGTGAGGGCCTCCTAGAGACAACGTAGTTCTCCCAAATTAACATAATGCACTACTTGGACAAGTCCTTCGAGGGGTGCCCAAGCCCTCCCCAGGTTCCTGCATTTCTTTAGTTTTCCACTTTTGTTTGATAACATAATAAGTACAGGCTGCCTCGAGAAGACCTTTGTCTTATCCCAGAGAATCTTGGGTTTTCTGCGAAGGATTTGATCCTCCTGGAGCCCTGCAATCATATCATTTGTCCCCCATTCATTTGGGACAAGCATGGACCATAAAGGTCAAATTAAAGGTCAAACAGTGAAAAGGGACCTTGGCCTTTGCTCCGCCCTCCTCTGGTGTCCCCAATAACTGCAGAATAATAATGTGGTGTCAGTTAGCAGTGCCAGGATTTTTGTCCTTTCAGGACGCTTGGCAGCCTTGCAGGACTTAATTCACATTGGCCAGCCAGGAGCTGTTCTTTATTTTTCTCAGCTGGGGATGGAAACAGAGGTTGGGGTGCTGACATGAGGACCTTTCAGTCCGACCGCTTGTGGGTGGGGGGGCAAGCCAGTGCAAAGACACTTATGTGTCCCAGTCTGGCTGGCTTTCTCGATGCCCTTTCAAATTCCACAGGTGTAGAAAGCTTGGAGTCTGGTTATGAGCTTATGCAAACTGTTAGTAACCTTTTTAGATGAAAAGCCCCGCAGGCTTATGCTTGAAAATGTTCCTTGCTTTGTGCAGACCCCTTCTGAGTAATTCAGCTATCGTATGTTTTCGAGGCAGAAGTGATTGAACAGATACATTTCAGAAACACATTTACATTTGAAAGTGGGAGTTTTATCAACTAAAAGAGCTATGCTTGAAAGGTATGAATGCAGGGCCAATTTGGAATGTGCAGAACAATTTCGACATGATAGCTATGAATTGCCCAAAACCTTAAAATTCCGGGCACATTTGAGCATGCGGAACCCTTGACATGGGTTGAATCTTGACTCTCTGGTGCTTTGCTTGGGAGAGCATGCTGTAGGAGGGAATCTTGTCCCTTCCCTGTCTCCACAGATCATGGTAAAGCCCGCCAGGCCTGCGCTGATGCACTTGTAAACAAGCACTGGTTCAGAAACAAACCAGTGAAGTTGGCTGCTCTTTCAGTGTAGGGCCGAGGGCAGGCTGGTGTGTCACACAGGGTTGGCTTCTTGGCCCTTCCACTTACCAGACATGTAGAACCTGGAGGAGGCCTCAGCTTCCTCGTCTATACCAAATGGGAATGTTCTTAGCTCACAGAGCTGTGGGTTATGCTGCATTCAGTCACGCAGAGTAGCATCTCTCCAACTTGAATCTGTGTGGAGATCACCGGCACTTTGTGGAAATGCTGGGGGTGCTATAGTAGGTCTAGAGTGTGGCCCCTGATTCTGGTCCCCAGGCTGCACTTGGAGAAGGGGGCGTAAATGTATGTGACCTGAGGTGTCTCCCATCAGCAGTGTGGATTACTGTCCCCCTTCTGGGGCCCTCACCTTCTTTCTTCCCCCAGTAGTGTTCCCACTTTCTTTCCTTGTTTTCTTCTGAGCTTGTCTGGATGACTGTTTTGTGTTTGTCATGCCTCATCAGGTTCTGAATGACCACACCCGTTCTCAGGGTGTGGCATGTGAGGGGGGTGGTGGAGTGGCTGTGTTATGGTTTGTGTCTAGCTGTCCCCCCAAAGCCTCATGCAGTCGTGGGGTGGTTTCTAGAGTCTGTGATTCATTCGTGATCCAATGCTGGGGTTATGAGTATGAGTGCTACACCCGCCCTGGGGCAGATAATCTGAATGCAATATGGGGAGGGGAGAGAGGACTGCCAGCTGCTGCAGCCACTGCTCCTCCTTCTGCTCTTTGCTATTTTCCACCTCCATAAACAGCTGCCCTCTGCCCTGTGCCACTCTGCCTTGGAGCCAGCCAAGTATGGACTGAAACCTCCACTAACTGTGAGCTAAATAAACCTATCCTTCCTTGATTTTAGGTGTTGGATATTTTGTCCAGCAGTGAAAGAGAAGTAACCAAGACAGGGTGAATTGGTCACACTCAGATCTGGAGAAAGCAGCCCTGTCTCTTCCATGCTGCACGCTTACATCGCTAATTGGACTCAGTCTTCTGTGGGTTAAAATGGCTTTGGGAGTGGTTAGTGGACCTGAGGTCCAGGTCCTTTGTGGGAGCAGCCAGAGGTTCCTGGGCTCACCACCACTGCACAGCCTCCAGGTGAGGGGAGCCAGGTGTCTTTACAGGTGCAGGGAGACGCTCCTGGCTGTGACCTTCCCCTGACTTCCAGCTGGTCTTCTATGACCCCCATGCCATCCACAAGCATCCATGACAGCCAGATCCACAGTGGAATAACTTGATGCTTGGGGGTTGGTAGCTGGCTGGATGCCACCTGAGGCCTCCTGGCCTTAAGGAACCAGCTTTTCTTGGTCTGTTCCACATAGCCTCCTTCCAGTCCTAAGTGACCCCTGTGGGTGCGCCTTGCTTTCACATCTGGCTGCTTCTGTGTCCCTCTCATGGAATGTGTGAGAACTTTCAGCTCCTCACCTCACGTGTAGATGAGCACACACTGGCCCCTTCTCCGGCTTCTTGCTTCCTGAGCATGCCACACTGGCATTCCCACCTGTGGTGGCAATCTTGGGCAGGCAGAAGGGTGTGGCAAGGAGGTGTCTCTTTGGGGTCCCAAGCAGGAAACAAGTGGGACCTCCCTGGAGTTCAGCGTCCCTGCCATCCCACCCAGGGTTTTGTCTGCCCCACACTTTGTCCAGAGCTGAGGCTCAGAAACAGAGTGGGGGCTCCAGGCCACTGTTTCTTCTCAGTGTTATCCTTTCAGACCTTGTTTCCCATAGGAAAGGTTCTCTTTTCCCTTCCACCCACTGGAATTGCCCTACACTGTGTCTTTCTTCTTTTCTTCATAATCTCTTTGTTCTGGAGAAATCTAACTGCTCCTACTCCCTGTAGCAAAAAAATCCCATGTTCCAATCATAGCAATAGACAGGAAATGGGGAAATGAAAAGCCTTTTGCGTACTGAGAAGGAAAATTAAAAATATTTAAAAATTTATTTTATATTGCACTTCATATAGAATAGGAAGGAAAAATGGGTCTCTCTGTTCCTTTCACCGTCCTTGGCAGACATTACTAATCTATCACATTACACGACTTTGAAATTCTGTGGACACAATGTTCCATTCAGCCAGAAGCAATCAATAAGAGCTGGCTTTGGAGATGGAATCAAACCTGGGGATGCTAAAGGCGCAACATCTGTACTTCATCTCTGAACAGGAAATGCTGGTTTAAAATCTGTAGCTGAAGATCATTCTAAAGTTTAAGGTCATCGCCATGTCCCCACACAATAGCACTCCACCCCTGCTCACCTAACCTAATCATAGAGAGAGCTCCCTGCTCCCTGGATGTGCATTACATTTTTAGGCTAAGTCACTCTCCTACAACCTGCTCCCTGTGTCTTGCTCTTACTTGGAGCACATTCACTTCCCATGTCACCATCAGTCCCTCAGATACCTGACAGCTGCCACAGTCACTGTCCCCCACCCCTTTTTCTGGGTTCAGCCGCCCCAGTCCTTTCAGTGGCAGAACTCCAGTCCTATTCATTAGCACAGTGCTTCTCCTCTGAATCTTTTCCCACTTAATGACTCCATAAAGCCACAAGAGGAACTTTGATGGATTGGATAAATGTCCCCCAAAGGCAGATGCGGCAAGTCCCTGCTGCCGTGTTAGGAGGTTATGGAACCTTTGAGACATGGCCATTCGGAGTGTCCTTGCAGGAGGGCGAGACCTCCGTCCCTTGGTTGTCCCTCTGTCTTGTCCTGGCTACGAGGTGAGTGGTTTAGCCCACACTGCGGCTGCTGCTATCTGACCGTGTCAGAAGCAGCATCGTTCTCCAGGTTCTCCCCTGTCCCGATCAATGAACTGATCACGGAAGATCATCCTACATCAGGGCAGAAGGAAGAAAAAGAAAAGACAAAGGGAAGGAAGAAGCACAAGACTCAGGGAGAAGCGAGTCTTGGAAGGGGAAGAGAAGCTGCGTCCTGCACTAAGGGACCTGCGGGAGCGAGGGGCCAGTGGCCCCAACTGTACCTGCTGTCCTTCAACCTCCACTGGCCCAGGCAGCCACACTCACCTGTGCTGGGAGGCTGCAGTCCAGTGCTAGGCTCGGCGTGTTCTCTGGAGGTCAGCGCTGTGTGCAGGGCTCGGCTTGGTCCCACGTCAAGCTGGAGCACTGCCGCTCTGTGCCCGTGATTTGTGTTTGCTTGGCTGGCTGGTTGTGTCCAGCCACACCAGCCCTGTTGCCATGGCTGGGCCTTGGATGCCAGAGTGAGGTGCTGACCCTTCACGAAGGTGCAAGGTGGACCAGCCTGGGGCTGAAGCCTCCGCAAGTGCAGGCCAGGAAAAGCTTTCCCTTGACCAGCGGGTGAGCGCTGACAGACACTGGAGGAGTCCTTTGCCCGTCGCTGCTTGAAAAACTGAGGCAGAAGTTCATGTGAAAATGTGGATTGCGGGATGCTTGCGAGCCCTCCACTGCCTCAAAGCCCTTCTCAGACCCTCCACGGTGTCCTGATGTCTGTCCCATTGTACAAACTCTCTACCTTTACATGCAAGCTCTGTCTGTCCATTTGTCTGTCTGTCCGTCTGCCCGTCTGTCTTCCTCTCCTGATGGTGGCCGCTGTCTCTCAGCTGTCGAAGCTGCATCCTGCCCATGCTTATGCCCCGAGAGACCCACCAAAGCATCCGATTGAGATGAAGATGTGAGGGGTTTGTGCCAGCTCCTCTCCCATTTTGCCACCACCCAATGTGCTAATGCTGCTGTACTGGTGGTAAATCCAGCACGGATTTGCAGGCTTGACATCTTTAGAAAGAACAAGGGCGATCAGAACAGCCCAGTTGCCCGTATGTTCTGTGTACCTAGCCACGTTTTGTGTGACTTACGCAATGAACCGACATTCCGAGGTCAGCTTCTGACTGGGGTCAGGACTGCCCGGTGGGGGAGCCAGTCCTCTCGGGCCCTCTGCGTTAATGTCATCATCTGTTACAACACCGGACTCTTGTCAGAAGACTGAAGCAGGCAAGCTGACCGAGTGACAAAGCACAACATTTCAAATCTTGCGGCTCTTGTTTCTATGTCTCAGTTTTTTCATTTGTAAAGCGATGCTAAGATAAACCAGCGGTGTCATGTATATAAACATCTGTGGCTCCAGAGATAATTCTTTTCCAATTCTCTTCACTATTCTGGCTGCAAAACCACAATGTTGTTTGGAAGCCAGGACCACATTACTAACTTGAGTTTGTTACTGGGTTCTGTTCTACTATGGAGCATTTCTTAGGGTTCCGGCTAAGAGGGCTGGTTCTGTCTGCCTTCTTAGCTCTGCTCTGTTCCTAAAAATCCCTCCTGTTATCGCATTTCAAAATGTCTCTCGATTTTCTTCCTCTCTACCCGACACCTACACATAATTTCTGGGTTCCATTAAGCCCACCCCCTCATGAATCCCGACCTCTCCTCTGCCTGTGTGTGAACTAAGTCAGTTGCGTTCCATGAATCAATATTTTGGAGCATTTATTATGTGCCTAGAGTGCTTCCAGATGCAGATTTCTCAGCCACAGCACCACTGGCAGCTCGGGTAGGATGTCCCTGTGCATGGGACTGTTCTGAGCACCATGGGACGTTCACCAGCACCCTGTTCTCCAGTTGCTCAATGCTGCTAGTGCCCACCTGCTCCCAGTCTGGGCAGTCCAGGAGTGTCCAAGCCCTGTGGGCAAAGCTGCCCTGGTTTAGGATGCAGCAGTGGATCTGTGAAGAAGCCTGGCAAAGCTTTTGAGGGCTTCCGCGGAGGGCGTCATAGAGGGAGTCAGGAATCAGAGTATAGACCATTAATTATTTAATTAGTAAACTCGTGGGAATTGGATCTTCCGCTGAATCTATGTGTTGGGGAGGAGTAGAGAGGAGTGGAAACAACCTTTAGTATAAAAGCAGGAGGAGAAGACGTAGAATACTGAAATAGGAAAACTCATAGTTGCTTTATCCTGTTTGCCAGATAAGTACAATGCTTAAGAAGTTGTTACTTTTCAAGTACAGAAAGATACATTAATGGGAAAAAAAGCGGCCGTATGCCTCAATGTGAATGATTAACTCGAGTGAGTGACAAATCTTCCATCCAATTCCTCTTAATGAATTCCACTTGAGTCTTGATAAATCTGAGGAATTAAATGGTTTCTCCAATGAATCCATAATCCATTGCTACCCTGGACACATTTAATAACAGGTGCGGGGGCGTAAGATTAAGAGACACAGTCTCTCAGTCTTTTCCCAAACAGTTTTAGTACTGAAATGATTTGTGCATTGGCAGTCATTGAAATTGATCCTAGGTGATTTATGTTTCCCGAAGACAGTGCTTTTGAGATTCTTCTCCTTAGTTGTTCGACATCCATGGTCCAGTGAAAGTTGTTGTTTGTTCTATGAAGAATTCATTCAGTTCTCTAATAAATTGACAGTCCTGAAAACACTCTACAGTGAGCAGGAGTCTGAGAGCAAGCTGCATGCTGGTTTCGGCAAGGTATATGCAGTTGAATGCATAATGCGATAAAGTTAATCTAGGCACCACGTTACAATCCACAGAGGCGTTACTATGCTGCAACAAGATGCAAGACCCCATCTGTTTGGATGGGGTGGGATCAGGGTCGGAGCCTCTCTGCTGGGCCTAGGTAGACCTGGACCGCAGAGCGGCCCTAGAGCCTGTGGGAGAATCCAGCCGAGCCCTAGCTCCTCCTTTCACCTGTGCCCTATGTCTTTTGTGAAGGGGAGATGACTTCCACCTTCCCGAGTCTTGGCATGGCTGGGCTGGAGAGGGCAGGGGTGCTGTGGCTTGGCCCCTCACTTCACAGCCCTGCGGCTGCAGGTGACACCACAAGTGTGATTGTGGAATTGGCACACAGGGAGTGCTGTTTGCCAGGCACTGCTGAGTGCTCTGCTCAGCGCCTGGTTCCTCCTTGTCTTAGTTACGCTTCCCTCGTTGCTGGGACAAATACTCGACACACGAGCTTAGGGAAGGAAAGGTTATTTAGCTCACAGTTACTGGAGGTTTCATAGTTTAAAGCAACTTGAATTACATAACAAGACCTCAAGATACTACCGTCCCGCACTTCAGGGTCTGGAAGAGAGGCTGGGGCTCCACTGTGTCCACGATGATTCGCTCTATACCTCCAGGAGAGGCCACCAGGCCTGGGGGAGGGGCGGGGGAGGCGCATGCTGTCAGTTTAACAGTTCATGCCTCTGGCCCTGCCCCTTAAGCCTCGCCCTGGTCATCTGGCTCCGCCCCTTGAGCCACGCTGCTGCTGCTGCTGCTGCTGCTGCTGCTGCTGCTGCTGCTGCTGCTGTTCCACCCGCGACTGCCCCATGATTTACATGACGCTTTGAGGGGGCAACTAGATATAAACCGTCACTCTACTTCTGAAGTGGGCATTGTTACCCCCCGTGGCTGCTGGTGAGGAAAATGCAGGCCAGGAAAGCTGGCAGCTTGCTCAGAGTGGTCCTTCTGGCTGGGAACAGGCCGCGTTTCCTTGCAGGCCTCGCAGCGGGGGCTCCCCGCAATGTCCTCTGGGCTTGCTTCTCTGCAGAGCACATCTCACCGTTTCCCTGAGCCTCCACCCCCAGAGCAAGGACACTGAGCATTTGGCCTGGATCAGGGCCGGCCGGGGAGCTCGGAAGGCCGCTTCCTGCACTCGCGCTCACGGCCCAGGACAGACGCCAGTGTGGAAGAGGAGTGGACTGGCGTTCCATTTTCCAGCTCCAGTCTCTCCCAAAAGCAGCACAGGAGGACTGACCCTGGGCCGAGAGCTCTGGAGCATCCAGGGTGCCTTCCATGGGAAGCCTGTGCGGGCCGGGAGGAGGGTCAGCCTGACCCCAGGGGTTGTTCCTAAGAGATGAACTCTTCTGCAGTCTGCAGGAGTGAGAGCAGGCACGTTTACCTTTCTGTACCTGGCCTATCTCACATAACACAACGTTGTCCAATTCCACCTGCTTCCCTAGATGACAGGATTCCATCCATTCATCCTGTTGTGCATGTGCCCTATGCTTCCTTTATCCACCACTGTCACCAAAGCTGTTTCTGCTTTGGAGTCTTCTGAGTGGCGCTGCCCTCGACACAGGTGTGTAGATCTCTCTCCTACATGCCAGTTCCATTTCCTTTAGGTACACCCAGGAGGAAAGTTGAGGGATGGTGCCTTAGCTCTGTGCTTTCTCTCTGAGGAGCCTCCACCCTGTTTTCCCTGATGGCTGCTGCACTGCTTTAGCTCCCAGGCGCATCGGGCGAGGCTCCCTTTCCTGCCTATCCTCACCAGCTCTTCTTAGCCTCTTCACGGTAGCCACTCTTGCAGGAGCTAGGTGGTGTTTCACTGTGGTTTGCATTTGGACGTCCTTGTTGCTGACCGTTTTTCGTGTACTTGCTGGTCTTCTGTGTGTTTCTTTTGAGAAGTATTTATTTAGTTCTACTGCCTATTCTGCTATGCTGGAGATGCTGCCTCTCATGCTTGCTGGTCATGCGAGGGATTCTCGAACACGTGATCTGTGAATGTCTGCTTCTGTCCTCCAGGCTGTCTTTGCTCTGTGAGCACTTTTTCCTTTAGTTGTACAGAAGCCACCTGGCCAGGGCGGCTGCAGGGGCAAAGCATGCGATGCTCAGACACAGCTATTGCGTGGCCCATACTTTAGGGAACAGATTGGTTTCCAAACCAGTGTTTTCTTTGTGTTTCCCCATAGGTGTGCTCACACCTGCCCGAGTGTGTGCTCTGATACTTTGGCTTAGAAAAATGGGCAGCTCAGGACGGATGTCAGTTTGTCACCTCCCAGCGGCTGCACTGTCACTGTGTGTTTCTCTCCAGAAACCGAGAGAACCGTGACCCTGAATAAATCACAGCAAGCTGAGCGGAGAGCAGGGCTATCGCAGAGTAAGAGCTTTATTTAATTAGTGTCTTTTTCTGACCTGCTGCTGTTATGGGGGAGATCTCTTGGGGTTCTCTAGAGAAGCAGAAAGGAGAGATTTCAAGGACTTTGCTCCTGCAGTCGTGGGGCTGGCAGGTCTGAAGCAGGAGGGGCATCTCGGGGGGAGTGGATGTTACGTTCTCAGGGATACTCTTGTTTCCCAGAGAAACCTCAGCTCAGCTCTCGAGGTCTTGTGACAGCTTTAACGAGGCCCACTGACATTAATTAAGGGCCTTCTCCTTGGCTTGTCACCAACTGACTACAGAGGTTAAGTGGCTCTACAGAACGTGTCCGCACAACACCTGTGCAAGTGTTTGATTAATAAGTGGGTGCTGTGGCCCAGCCATGTGGGTCCCTAAAGCTATTTGTCGTGGCAGGCAGAACTGGAACTGCTTACGGCTTGTCCCAAGAGGATAATCAGGGGCACAGCAGTAGAGTTTGGCCCATTCTACCACATGTGGGAGCAGGGTTATCTGGCCTGTCACCACCCAGAAGGGTGGTCATCACCTGCGAAACTGTCAAGTCCTGTGGCTCAAGTGAACCAAGATGCTGGCTATTGTCCCAGAAAGGAACTGCTGCTTTTGTCCTCAGGAGAGACGTGTTAGAATAACCGTTTTCCTTCTCTTTGCCCTCCTCTTCCCGGTCCACAGGAAAGGGAGCATTGATCTGATTGGCATTGGGAGAGGGATCTGCTATGGGCCATATATCCTTATGTGTTCGTCCCATGTTTTCTGGGACTACAAGGCCCTAAGTGCTCCTTAACAGGCCACGCCCCTCGGTGGCAGCCTTGAGGGAGGCCATAGCAGCTCCTCCTGTAGGAAGAGCCAGTTTACTGCCACATACTACACCACTCTGCACCTTCAGGTCCATCCTGGCCACCAGTACTATGCCCATGGGACCTGGGGGAGGTGGTCCTGGCATGAGCATCATGCAGACACTTAGCTACTTCCTCTGCTGTGAGTGATAAAGCCGTCTGTCTCTTTATCAGCTTACAGGTAGGATTCAATCTCAGCTCCTTCACAACTTCCCAACAGCGAGTCCCTTGGTTTCCTGTGAGTGACAGCATCCCATGCTCATAGCCTCATGACCCATCTGTGCAAGCGAGCTAGCTTTGTCAGGCTCCGTACTACAGGCCCCATACCCCCAGGACAGAGCTTATGGAGGGAGGAAGCTGCAGGACCTGCTTTGGCTCCATCTTTAGGAAAGCAGATGCCCAGATTTCCCAAGTGGGCCACTGCCATGTGGCTTAGAATTTGGAGGGGCTAAGAAGAGGACATCCAAGCCTTCCTAGAACCCTAGTGTTTGGTATAACCAGACCTGTGCCGGTGCTGGGGTGCTGGGTGCCGCTGCAGAGAAGGAAGCTCTGCTGGTTGCCGACAGTGTGGTGGGCAGGGTACAGATGCCCTGGAACCCATGGCTGTGTGCTGACCACTGCATTAAATAAATTAACCCTCTAAGGTCACATTTAATCATATTTCTTGGACTTAGATGATTCCTAGGTTTGCAAGAGCAGCACATTTACAAACCATCTCTTGGGAAAGGTTATCTAAGCAATCACTAAGCTCGCCATTCCATGTTGATTTGTAGCAAATTCACTCAGAGAGTGACTGATCTCCCCGGTTTTGGAGTAGTTGATGGTCGGTAACACCTTACATAATAACCCAGGGGGCCAGACAGAATAGAGTATTAAATTTTAAATTAGAACATGAATTTTAAATTACTTAAAGTAAGTAATGCATACACTAGATCTTTAAATTCAGTCTTAAATTCTACTTTTATTATCTTTTCAACAAGTATATTCAGTATCCCCTGGGTCTACCCACCCTCCAGTCTATCCACCGACATGGGCTGTCACCGAGCTGAGGACTACAGGTGACGAAAAACAAAGCTTCCAAGTATTCCAGGTGTGTGCAGGGGGAAATGTTGTATTCAGGCTAGAAAGGCAAAATAAGATTGGTAAAATGGAGTCAAGGGACTGCCTTGGGTAAATGGATGTAGCTAGAGACCCTGCTCCTTAGTGAAATAAAGCAGATGTATATGTGTAGACATCATATTGCCTTGGTAGTGGGAGAAGCTGAAAGAGTAAATAAGATCCAAAATGTACAATAGATACTGGGAAAGAGAAAGAAACTGCTCAAAAGGAAAGAGAAACTGGGAGGGGGAAAGGAGAGAAGAAGGAAAGGAAAAAGAAAAAAAATACACACACACACACACACACACACACAAGATAGTTGAGATAGGGCTGGCAAGATAGCTCAGCAGACTAAGTATCTGCTTAGGCAAGCGCAGGAACTGGGATTCTAGCCCCTGGCACTGGGCACGCTGTGCTGGCCACCAAAATTGGGTGTGGTGGCGCATGCCTGTAATGCTAGTGCTGGGGAGGCTGAAACTAGGAGGATCACTACAAGTGCAAGCTGTGTAGTGAGACCCTGTACCAAATACATTAAAAAAGATAGTTAAGGTAATACAAATTTTTATTAGTTCATTGAAAGGTTTGCACTTATATTCTTTGATCAATTTTTCATGCCTATATATTTTTATGCCTATATTTTGTAATCTGAACAACTACTTTGAAGATAGTAATATGCAATGTATCATTGTTACTTTCCTGTCTTGTTTTGAAATTCGGAATCATTGTTTTTCTCTTTAAAATTTTTAAAACATGGATACAAGGACAGTTGTAATCTTATAATTGTTCTTTTAATAAACACTACAGGGGCTGGTGAGATAGCTCAGCAGTCTAAAACACCTGCTTAGGTAAGCTTAGGCAAAGCTCAGGGACCACCATTCAATCCCCAGCCCCACATGCCACGCCACCCCTAGGGTGAGCTGAGCTGGCCACAAAAAAAGGGGCCTGGGAGATAGCTCTGTGGCACAAGCACCTGCCTTGCAAGTGAAAGGTCATGAGTTTGAACCCTGGCCCCACCAAAAAAAAAAAAAAAAAAAAAAAAAAAATTGCAGGTTTAGGACTCAGGGTCTTTAAAGACACAGTAAGGGCTAGCCGTTCCTTTTTAGCTATAAGTAGCCCTTAGGGTTACAGGAGGCTTTAGAGAACACACACTTTCTCTTTGACTACTTAAGTACAAAAACAAGCCTCTGCATTCCTATATGGGAGCTGCAAACCCAAAGCAACAGCCATCCAAATGTTATCTGTATTTTTGCTGTTACCTGTACACAATTCTGAAATTAAGTGCATAACAGAAAATATAACTCCATTTAGAAGCAGCTACTGGGCTTCCTCTGCACACACAGACCTAGCTTTGATCCTGTGGGTGATGGGAAGGCCGAGCCGTGGCCTTGAATCCACGGCCCAGAGAGAACATTCCCTGTCGCCGTGGATTTATGAGTCTACTTGCAGGAGAGACTCCCTTGCAACACAATGGCTCTTTTATGGCCTCCTGTGCTGTGTCCGTCGATAGCATATTGGATGCAGTATTTCAGCGTTAATCCACGTTGTCACGCGAGCTGTCCAGCTTGGGGCTCTGAGCAGCCTTTGGGGGGGGCAAGTGCGGGGTGGGCAGGGGCAGCGGGCAGGGCCCCCAAGAACAGAGATCAGGGGCACGCTGTGTGCTAAAACCCTGGTAAGTGGGTGCTATTATCCTGCTGCTCTTTTTAGCAACTGACACTAGCAAAGTTAAAAAAAGAGAAAAAAATTTTGCTAATTCCAGAAAAAAAGTGGCAGAGGTGGGATTTAAGGTCTGTTTAACACCGAAGCTCAGATCCTTTCTCCTACACTGTACTCACCAAGTCTCAACAAGGGGTGTGTGTGTGTGTGTGTGTGTGTGTGTGTGTGTGTGTGTTCACAACCAAGCAAGCACATTAGCAAGTGAGAAATTAGAACACAGTGTTTCAGGTCGGAAAACAAGCTGAAAAACTCCTGACAGAAAGACAGCAGGGGTCACAGCGTCTGGGGTGAACAGGGCAGCATCAAAAGCCCTTTCAGGGCTGAGGTTCAACTCCTAGGAAGGTGCAAGTAGAGGCACGGGTCCTCCGACACGTACTACGCCAGGCCCCAGAGCCACACCGGAAAAGCCGGGCCCCGGGCCCTCCCTCCTCCAGCGCAGCGGTGCGGGGCGAGGCGGCAGCCGGCCCCACAGGGGGTGCCCTGTGTGTCACGGAGAGCTCTGAAAGCGTTGCGCCAGACTCTGTAGCCTCTCGGGAGCGCAGCGATTCGCCCCCCAGAGGCCGAGGCTTCATGTGTATGTGCTTCCTCACAGAGAAGAAGATCTCTGCGCCTTCGTCATGTCAGCTTCCTAGAAAAGCCCCCTTAGCTTTGAGGAAGGAAGCTGCTGGCTCAGGGTGTCTGGTGGACAAAGCCCCAGGACCGACTTTGTCAACAGGATGTCCCCAGCTGCTGAGCTGATGCTGGATTAGAGGGGCCAGGGTGCCAGGAGGTGGAGGGGCAGTGACACTAATCCTGACTGTCCAGGAGCAGGTGGGGGTGGGTGGCGGTGTGCTGCGAGATGTGGTGGCTGGCTGTGGATGCCCTCTGACGGCTGTGGGGTTTTCTCTTGGGACAGGAATGAGAGGTAGATGGGGTGAGTGGGAGGTACCTGCTCTGCTCCTCCCCGGGACTTGGGAGGCCCTGGGAAACGCCAAGCCCAGCTCGGGCCCCTAGGCTCGTTTTCTTATGACTTTCAGTCAGCGTCCATGTCTCCCTGTTTCTCCATTCCTGATGATTGTAAACAAACATAACAAATGCTCTTGCCTGTTCACTCATTTTCGACGCACTCAGGTACAGATTAAAAGGAGTTCCACTTACAAACTTGGTTAGGTACTTTCTCTTAAACATCTCCAACAGCATTTATAAATTAGTATGTTTGCTTTTGAATACTTCACGTACCCAGCAGGATAAACTTACAATATTAACAAGTATTTAAATTACTCTTGTACACAATAAATGAATGATTATAATAAATCATGCTTCCTTAAAACAAACACAAAAACAAAAACAAAAACCAATTTGTTGTGAAGTTAGAATTCCCTTGTGCTTTTCAGCCAAAGATCAAAATAGACAATGGCAGATTCTCGGAGACATGGTGCTTGTTTGTCTCAGACTGTTGGGGGGCGGGCAGTGCTTGGTCTCAGCGTCTGCCTTGCAAAGGGTGCTGGGAAGAAGAAGCCCATGCCAGACTTAGCGCTTTGACAATGAAAGCCAACTGCGAGAGTCCAGGGCTTTGCTTTCATTCCAAGAGGAAGCTCCCTCGGGGACACCTGTGCTTTTCCCTGAAAGCTTGGCTTTCTTTTCCGTTCACCCATAAAAGCTTGTTCTGCAAAACGGCAGAAGACTGAACAGAGGAGGAAGTGGCTGACGCAGACGGGCCGCGTCCTCCGTAGGGAGAACTGTGACGTCAGAACTCAGGCCCCTGCGCTTGCCAGCCAAGTGCTTATTCTACTGAGCTGTCTCCCAGGCCCAGAGCTAATGTTCTTTTAAGGATGAAGTTCACGGACCTGCTGGACGGGTTGGGAGACAGCAGACTGCCTAAGCATGGGACCAGGACAGCCTGTGACACTACGGAGTGGAGTTGTGGCTCATGGCGGCCACGTCCCTCCCACCCCTGGTCTCCGCTTCTCTCCCAGGCCCACAGGGAGGTTCGTACAGTCTGAGGGGGAAGCTGGGCTGATGGCAGCTGTGGTGGTGACCAACAGAGCGGGTGTGGGGAGGGCGGAGGGTGGGGGCTGTGCTCTGAGAGGTCCCCACTGCGCTGGCTCCTTTGGTCCTAGGAGGAAGTGCAGGTGTCCTGATAAAGTAGAGGCAGTGCTGGGGGCTGTCTTTGGCCTCGGACAGAGGAACGTCACCCTCACCCCCACTGGATCAGGCTGACCTGGTTAATGTGCCAGCCTCTCCCGGCCCCTGGTCTCCAGTGGGGCAACTCAGCCTGCAGCACCCTGAGAAGCAGGGGTGCCCTCCCTCCTCCACCTCCAGTTCCGCGCAGCCTGCAGGAGTCCACAGCCCAGCAGGGGAGATGGAGAGGAGCCCAGGGGACCATGGTGAGGGCTGCTGTGGAGGGGCGGGAGGGCTGGTAACCCCAGAGAGAGGTGGCTGACCAGGCTGGGCATCCGGGGAATAACAGGGTCCACAGGGAAGAGGTAGTGTGGTGACAGTGTAGGGGGATGTGGTCCCATGAAGGGCACCCACAGGGCCCCCAGGAGCTGGAAAGGCTGAACAGCCAATGACACAAGGGTCAAGGGGCGACTGTCGCAGGGCTCCACCACAGCTGTCGCCAACCTTGCTCTGCTTCTCTCTCCTCTTCCTCCTCCTCCTTCCCGGCCTCTCCCTGCTAAGGTCCTGCTTTCTGAGGAAGCTCGGGCTGTGTCCGCTGCACGGTCCATGTTGTAACTTAGTCTCCACTGTGACAGCACTGAGAGGTGATCTCTGGGAGGTGACAGAGTCGAGAGGGGAATGAGGTTGGTGGCTGTGGAAAGGGCCGAGGTGGAAGGAGAGCTCTCTGCCCTGTGTCCTTGTCCCTTCTGCCTCTGAGGCTAGAGCAGCAGGCACCGCTGGAGAGCACAGAGCAGTCTCACAGACAGATCTGCAGGGGCCACGGCTGAGCCCTCTGCTGCCCACAAATGACCGAGAAAGCCCCACAAATGCACTCAACAGTAGTCAGGAGGGTGGGGTGTGGGGTGTGGCCTCGGCGGGCTGTATTTTACATCCATCTCGAGTCTGTTTAGCACTTCATTACCAGCGTGTAGGAACCACCATTTTAGTGCACCTCTCTTGCTTGCCATTGTTTCATAGTAAGTGGTTCTTAAAAACAGTCCTTATTTTTTAGAGCAGGTTGGTTCACAATGAAACGGAAAAGGCACGGAGGCCCACACCTGTGATTGACAAGGTGAGTGTGCAGGGAGGGCATGCAAAGTCAGGTGTGCAAGAGTGCAGAAGGGCCATCTGCGTGCAGCAGAGCTGGAGGACCTAGTCCAAAGGCGGAAGTCTGGGGCTCGCTGCAGATTCCTGTACAAGTCCGTACCAGGAAGCCCTGGGTCTGCACCGGAAGGCTGAAGACAAAGGCCAAGGCAAAGGCCGCAGCTCCCCTGGAGAAGCAGAGGTGAGACCTTCTCTTCCTCTTCCTCCTCCCCTTCCCCTCCCCTTCCTCCCCCTCTACCTCCCCTCCCCCTCCCCTTTTCCTCCTCTCCTCCTATTCCTCTTCCTTTGCCTTTTTATTCCATCCAGGCTGCAAGCCCATTGGCTGGCACCGCCCACACCCAAGGCAGGTCTTGTGCTTCAGCGGGTGCGTCTTTCAGACACTCCTACCATGTGCTAAGCTGGGTGTTTCTTACTCAAGTTGACCACACCATTAACCATCAGAGGAATGCGGTTAGTACAGCCGGTCTTGCCTGGCACACCCTTGACAGTTAGAGTCCTTGATGTGGATCGGGGTTCGTTCCCGCTGTATCTGCACATTTTGAAGGAATGAAGCCTGCGCGTCAGACTCCAGCACAGCGCTCTACTTCCACCCAGCTCCCCTGTGTGTAGCCCCCCCCCCCCCATCCCCTCCCTGGAAACCACTGAACCTCCCTGGTGATGACCTTGCTCTCCACCTGGCGTTTGTGGATGCCGCATAGTGAGACTTGCTCCTGAGGCTGGACTGTCTGCTTTATTTCCATCGGGAGACGCTGTACTTCTGAAGGGGGCAGACCAGCGCCAATAATGCCACTCCTCTGAGGCCAGAGCCAAGGCCAGTGGGGCCCATCATTCTCTTAGCCACTGGAGGCAAATTCTGGTGGGAATATTGTGTAATTTCAGATACTAAAAATGAACGGTTTTGTGCAGTAACTGTTAACATACACTGCAAGATGTTTATGATTCCCTGGGGCCAAATAAGTAAACATTCTTCCAACTTAAGCTGCGGGAGACAGTCAATTTCACAAAGAGACACTTTCTCCATTTATATGAGATGCCCGAGTGAAAGAGAAGAGTGTGGGGGTGCAGAGCGGACACCTCTGCTGGACGTCGGGGATTGGGCATTGTATTAGGCACTGCGTGTACTGGACAGGTGCCTGAGCTGAGACCACTGAGGGGCCAGCCTGTAAGCCACGTACCGGGGCTGATCTCTCTTCTGAGGTGGGGAACATCTGTGTTGCAGTCTTTTAGCTTCTGGAGAGCAGAGAGTCAGAGATGGTTCTTGGAGACAGCCTCCAGAGGGAGAGGAATGTGCCAGCCACCGAGGACTCTGGGAGACTGGTGTGAAGGACTGAGAGGAAGGCGGTGTGGGGTCAACTCGACTGACTAACCAAATAGTGGTGGCAAGGGGAGTGGACGTAGGACAGGCTGACGTCAGAACCATCAGGAATGGAGAACGTGGCTCATTAGGAAATGGTCTTTGCTAAAATAACACAGTTCAGATGAGTCCAGGAGAGTGGCTTCTACTCCACCCTGCTCCCGGAGAGCAGAGGAGGCTGCCAGATAAATCATATACCCAGATGTGGCAGTGATGGGTTCCCCCAACTGGCCTTAGAACTATACGAACAGCCGTATTTTTGGAACATTGTCAGGGACAGAAGTAACCCAGAGTGTTTAGAATGCCGATTCTTAGGCCTTTCTGCTGCAGATCCTGATTTATCCCTTGGGCCCTGCTGGGGGATGGGGCAGGGAAGGTGGGTGGTAGGGCTCTGTTCATAGGCGGTTCTGGTGTAGCTGGTCAGATGCTCACACACTGCTAAGTGGACCTCTAAAAATTGATGAAGCTACACACAAACTCTCAGGTAGGGTCCAGGCGAAGGTTGCACCATCCTTCCCAGTGATGAGAACGAAAAGCACAGGGCCTGTGGTGGGGAGGTTGATCTTGCTGATGCTTGAGCTTGATGCTTCCGGTGCATTAGGGAGTTATGGGTCTCCCAGGTACACATGCTCTTCGGAGCCCCGACACCCAACCAGAAAGGATGGAGCAGCCACGCCAGCCTGCTTCAGCCTCTCTCCCCTGCCTTCACAGATCAAAGCCATGCTTATGTGGGGGGATGCATGTTTTTCAGAGCCTGGCTCCCTGGGTGGGTGCTTTCTTTTATGTTATGAAATAACATGAAAAGGACACCGCAGCTTTGTATGGGCCTCCCGCAGGTGGAAGCTTCCAAAGATGTGAGGTCTCCCACTGAGCTCTCTCACACACCATGTGAGATCAAAGAAGGAGTGGCCAGGAGGTGCTGACCCCTCCTGGGAGGACATCTGATGCGAGGGTCACTAAGTCTCCCTAGCCTTGACAGCGCAGAGGACCTCTTCCCTTTCCGGGCTGGCCACAGGCTAAGCCGTGCCATAAACGCAGGCCTGCTGGTGCCTCAGGCAGTGTGGAGACTTCGGTGTCCCGTCCAGGATCAGAGCTGAGGCTCTGTAATCACCATGAATAATCAGAGTATCCCAGCCGCCTGCCCAGAGGCTGCTATTTGGAGAATAAGCCCCTAAGCAAATGTCCTGAAAGCACACAGAGCCTGACTGGGGCAAGTGTCTGGGACCCTGTGCAGTGGGGTGTGTGTGTGTGTGTGTGTGCGCGCGCGCGCATGTGTAAGCCTGCAAGCACACACACACATGTGCACACATGTGCTTTTAGTGGTGTGTTAGGCAGAGGGAACGGTCAAAGCCCAGGATTCTGAGTTTGCTTTGTAGGAAGAAACCCCTTCCGAGGTCCAGCACTGTCACGCAAGTAGGATCTGCCTCCTGGCTGCATTTCCAGTGTAATTCCTCACTGCCTGTGGCCCTGCCCTCCCACGCGGGGCTTGACACTGTCCACAGCCATGCTGCCGCAGGGTCCTGCGTGCCACACCTTCAGCCCACGCCTGGCCAGGGCAAGCACAGCTGGTGAGTGTGGGCACTCATGCTTTCTGTCTGAGACAATCTCTCATCTTTATTGAGAACAGAGGGCAGGAGAGTGCCACCTTCTAGCTGCGGTGTCTGCCTATGGTGCTGTGCTGACATCACGGGACAGAACGCCAACGTGAAGAGGACTTTCTTTTTTGGTACTGGGACTTGAATTTAAGACCTTGTGCTTGCCAGGCGGGTGCTGTGCCACTGAGACATACCCCCACATGAATGTTAATATTAAAGGCAAATACTAAATGTGAATGCAAATGTCTACAAGTACCAAAATAAGTCCGAATACTAACATGGATTGCTGTCTTTAATCTGAAATTCGAAGGCTTCCAAATCTGGATGTTTTTTGTGGGTCAAGATGGCCCCATAGGTAGGAAGCCCACGCCTAACCTCTTGCGCTGGGTTTCAGTTTAAATGCAGGTGCACTGAAATAGTGTATAAAATTACCTTTAGACTGCATGCATGAACCGCATATGAGACCTCAACCAACTCTGCATTTGGAAAATTGGTTGCATTTTCAAGATAATTGATTGCATATGTGCACACATTCCCAAATCCAAAAGGTCCCAAATCATCAGAAATTCTGGTCCTATGCACTTAGCAGAAGGAGTACACCGCCTGGATGAGCAGCAGTGTCAGTGCCAGGAGGGGCCCTGGCACTGGTCCCAGCTCCCACGTTTTCTCCTTGGTGCTATCTCAGGATCAGAGGAGCCAATGACCGTGGAAGTGCTGCAACATTTGGTCTCCTTAACATCTCAGGGGGCTCCTCCTTTGATGACCCTAGCAGAAGGAATGAGTTCTTCCAAAGAGAAGCAGCGCTTTGGGACTGGGGAGGGAAGGAGGAAACAACAAGAGGGCCTCTGAGAAGTGCACCCATTTGGGCTCCTGTGGGGTTGTGGGGAGCTGCTGGGGCCCACGCGCCTTGTCTGCTGCGGGAACAGGCCTTTCCCCCTTGCTGGAAGAGTGAAGAGCCAACCGCACTCAGGGTGGCGGGGACACGGAGGGAAGATCCGGGCTGCCTCTGGCTGCTTGGGTGCTGCACACCAGCAGCAGGTCTCTGCCTGGGGGACAGGCTCAGGGCTGTGCTTGCTTCCGCGTGAGGCTTCCGCAGCCAGCTTTGCTGAGTGCTGGCTGCAGCTGTGTTCCGTGGACACGAGCCCCTGATTTCTGCTCTCTGTAGTTGTCCTTCCCAGTGGGACCAAGGCGCTGAGTGAGCCCTTTGCTCTTTTCCAGGAGGCCTGCCTGCCTCTTTGGCTTGGAGCTGTCCAGGGACCGGCCTCCTGGGCAGGGTTGCCTGTGCTGGCGAGAGGGACCAGTGGCGGGGCCTACCTGGTTCCACCAGCCTCTCCTTGCCTAGATGAAAGTTGAAGTGTCCTTTAGGTCCCATAGCCCTCAAGTTTTGGGTTCTGCTGCGGCCCCTGAGCTTCTGGCTGAACATGCCTATCTGTAAAACAGCAGCTAGCATCAGCTACCTTGTCCAGGGCTCCAGGGCAGAATGGCTGTGGAGTTTCATGTAATCAAGAGGGTACCTTAGGAGCAAAGCTCTTAATGTGGCTCTTACTGCTTTCCCTAGATAGGGTTTTCTACCAAAGCATTGTCATCTCAGGCTACACATACGCTGACCTACAAGGAATGTGCAGAACAGGAGCCCAAAGGTAGAGATTAGGGCATGGCCAGTGGGTTGGGTGCCTAAATCCTGCAACCTGGAGCCAATCAGAAAACGCAGTCTTCAGTTCTGTCCAAGAGAACTCAAGAGGGCTTTTGATAGGACAGCCTGGACCTGACATCACCAGGGGGTGGAAACAACACATGGCTACCCTGAGCCTCAGTCCGGCTCTGTGGTCCCACTCACAGCAATCTGCTTCCACCCAGCGAGGAGGGGGGGGGGAGCATTTCTTCTTCTGCTTGTCACTGGTCCACACTCACTTGCAGAGCGTGTTTCTTATCCTACCTTTAGTAAATGCAAAACCTTGCTACCTTCTGAACTTTTAGTGTCTTTCTTCAGGACAGAACCTAGAAAGAATTTCTAGAAAGAGACTCCAGGGCTGGCCAGATAGCTCAGCGGGCTAAAGCGCCTGCTTGGGCAGATGCAGGGGAGGGGGCTTGATCCTGAAAACAGGAGAATCATCACGAGTCTGATCCACCTAGTGAGACTCTGTAGCACCTGTCCTAAATATATAGAAAGAGAATCCAGAGCCCCAGCACCTAGTAGCCATACCGTCATCAGGTAGGGTCTGAGCAGGGCCCCCAAGTAGAGATGGGGAGCCTTGACTCACCCCACTCGCAGGGCTGGTGGGGCTCTGTGTGCCATCACAGGGGAAGAACCCTCAGGGCGTATCAGTAAGAGGCAGAAAGAGGCTTGTCTTAGTTACTTTTTACTCCTTGCTGGGACAAATACCTGACACCCAAAATGAAGGAAGGAAAGGTTTATTTAGCTCACAGTTGCTGGAGGGTTCAGTCCATATTTGGCTGGCGCAAGGCTGAGTGGAAGAGGGCAGAGAGCATCCAGTTCATAGCAGCAGAATAGCAACAATGGCGACAGAGGCAACAGACCAACCAAGTTGCAGAGAGCAACAACGTGAGTCTGTCTCTCTTTATATTACATTCAGGCTCTCCGCCTTAGGATATCCACCCTAGACCACACCCATAGTCCCAGAAGGACTCAGACTCATAGTCCCATCAGTACTAAAACACATATTCCCAGTGGATCATGAGTCAAGTCTCAAACTCTAGAAGTCCCCGCCCTATGATTGTATGAGGCTTTGGGGGGACAACTAGGCATAAACCATAACAGGGCTTGTAAGGCAGACTTTAAAAAGTACAAAGAAATAGTGTGGATCCTCACGAAGGGAGAGGGCTAGTGTAGCCTCTAGTTGGGTGGATCTATAGGGATCTGGGGTAGAAATCTGTGCACCATGAGAATCTCAGGGGATGACTGAGCTAATAAGATAAAGGCTACTTTCCAGGCAAAAAGTGTTATCTGGGAGCTCCTAGCAGTGATTCCAGATTCTTCTCGACTTGAACAAAATGAGCAGAAAGGGGCAGCAAGGTTCATCTGAAAGAGCAAACATGAAGAATGAGGGGGAAACTGCTCTGCAGAGGGAGCCTCCTCTGAGTGAGAGGAGAAAGAGCGATAAGAGGCCCCCAGAGAAGGGAGGCTGGGCCTCCCAAGGGCAGTCATGGCAGTGGGCTCCCGGGTGCCTGCACCCTTATGTGCTGTTCAAGCTCCTCGAAGAAGCTTGTGAAGACTTCCATACGCTGTCCTGAAAGGAGGTGCTGGGGTCTGGCGTCTCGGGGTGATGTCAGATCTGGGCCGTCCCAGTGAGAACCTGCTGGAGTACTGCAGGGCCTTGGGAGCTGTGCTGCGCATGCGTGAGTGAGGTTCACAGCTGGTGTTGCCAGGCCCTAGCCTCCTACTCCAAAGGGATGGCCTGTTCCGGGGTGAAAAGGGCCTACCCGTAGGTAGAAGGGGTTAGCAAGGCTCCTGTCTTCCAGGACCTTAGGAGCGCCTGACTGGGTTTTGTGTTCTGAAGCTGAAGTTTTTATTGATAGTATACTTATAAATTACAATTTTCTTTAAAATTTTTATATCTAAAGGGGATATAAAAAAAAGGAATATCAAATAGAAAAAATCCATTAGAAGCAACACAAAACTTTACTAAAGAAAGCTATAAGAATTTGGCAGTGGTTGCTGTGTTGTATAATGTTGTCTTCAAATGACTTGTTCAGATACCAGGTAGAAGCAGGCAAAATTGATTAAGAAAAAAAGAAAAGAAAAAAATTATAAGAGATTAAAGCAGTGCATGGAGGTACATGGCTGTAGTCCCAGCACTCTGGAGGCAGAGGCAGGAGGATCTCTGTGAGTTTGAGACCAGCCTGAGCTACGAAATGAGCTCAAGGCTAGCCTGAACAGCATTGCAAGACCCTGTCTCAAAAGGATCAAAAAAGAAAAGAAAAGAAAAGAAAAGAAAAAAAGGCATCGGCAGCTCCCCTCCTCTCCCCTTTGTAGACCAGCAGAAATCAGCAGTACGCTTATCTAAGCCATCCTGCACATGTACATAGATAGAACTCCCCCTGCTTTTCCTTACTCCGTTGTTCTTCCCTTTGAACAGTTCCTTTCCTTGGCACAGTATCTATTGTACCTTTCAGATTTCTTACTCCTTCAGGTGCTTACACTAGTGAGACAACATGATGTTTGCCCATGTGGGTATGGTTTATTTCATGTATGAGCTTTGTCTCAAGTTTTTTTCTTTTCTTTCTTTTTTTTTTTTTTTTTCTTTTGTGGTACTGGGGTTCAAACTCATAACCTTGCACTTGCCAGGCAGGCACTTGTGCCTCAGAGCTATCTCCCAGCTGAGTCTGGTCTCTATTTGTGCCCATGAAATTACAGTTTTCTTTGTGTCTTTTCCATTTCATTCTTCCTCTGTCTCAGGGTGTAGGAGGTGCAGGAGCTGCCCTGTGGGTGCTTCGCCTGTGGGCCACATGTGGGGGCGGTGGGTGGGGGTAGAGCAGGTGGCCCGTCAAGAGCACCTAACATGGATGCAGAGCGATGCAGAGCATTAGAAACCCTCTGTGAGTGCCACAGGGCACTGATTTCCTTGCAAGATGCACATGTCACCTCTGGTTCCCTGAGAGCAGGCTCTTGGACAAGGGCTGCACATAGGAAGCTTTTCAAGGCCTGTCTTACGCTGAAGCACGAGGAGTCCCTTGTAGCATAGCTGCTGCCGCTATGGTGACCTGTGGGCACTTGTAAAGATGCGACAGCCTTAGAAATGCCCTGGGCTCAGAGAAGAGAGCAGGGCACTTGGAGCCCTGTGTCAACCAAGAGTGGAGCACACAGCCTTGGACAAGGGTTTCTGTGTTCAGCTGGGCAGATTCTGAGTGGCTGACCCAGAGGTACTGGCCTCTGTGCCACTCTGAGCCACTGGGGAAGCAGGACTTTGTCCCCAAGGAAGGATCTCGGGGCGTGTCCATGTCCACCCAGAATGGGTGCCTGGGTGGCTCTTCTGCTCCCATGGGATGGTAGATGTTGGGTCACACTCCTGTGTGGAGGAAGCCTGTGAATCCGGTGGGTGGGAGGCTGCGGTCTCTGCGTCTTCCCCGCTGTTCCCCGGATGCATGTTCTTTAGAAAATGGCCCATCTTGCGCTGAGAAGAGAGCGCCGGCGAAGATGTGGGAAGATTGACATTTTCATATTTTGCTTCTGGGCGGGTGGGTTTCTAATTTTGGAAAGTGATTTGGTAATATCTATTTTAAAAAGAACACACTCCCATTTCCAAGCAGTTCCGTGTTTCCACACATGTTCCCTTCGGAAATTACAGCTCCATTGTACGAGGGTCTATAGAGAAAACGCCCAATGTGTGCAGAGTGGCCGGGATGAAAATCAAGCAAACATAACCCATTAAGAAGTAATTTGAATATTTCTTAAATTGGAAACAATGGAATAAAATGTACATTTCCAACAATGCTGCTATTTAAAAGAATTAGATCTGCAGGCACTGGCTTGAAGGGAGTTTCACAGCACGTTATTGTAAGGGCAGAGATTTCAAGCGATCTGTGCAGATGAGCCTGTTTGTGAATATACATTTCTATCTTGTTGGTGAGGATGGTGCTGATATTTGTTTTGGTTACAGCAAGAAGCCTGTGTGTTTTACTGATAAAAATGGACAAGGAGAGTTTAAAGGAGAAGCACGAAGCTCCTTGGGTGCTCTGCTCCAGTGAAGAGCTTCTCCACTTGGGCTTCAGCCCTGGAGCCTCAGGCAGGTCTTCAGCTTGTTTCTGTGAGCTTCCCGGGTGGGTGGAGCCTAGGAGGCCAGATAGCAGCCACTCTGCCATGGCTTTGCTCTCTCAGACGCAGTGAGAAGGTTCTCATCCTTCTAAAAGTCTCAGGCTGCCTCTGGCTGTCCTTTTACCCTGTTCTGGCTGTGGTTTCTGACTAGATGTCCCCCAAAGCCTCGGCCACTGTTAGTTGGGGCTATTTTGGAGGTAGCTGAACCTAGAGTGTGTGACTGACTCATGGTGCAGAGCTAGGATTAAGGGTGCTGGCACTAAGGGTGGGTGAGTGCTGGGTCCGTCCACTCACTGAACTGGCACCGCCCTAATCCCAGTAGATTAGATGCCATGGGAGGGTGAGACAGAGGTTGCTCCTGCCCCTCTCCTGTTGTGTTTGCTGTTTTCCACCACCATGAGCTTTTGCCTCTGGCCCTGCCACTCTGCCTTGGCGCCAGCTGCTTAAGGCCTAAAACCTCCACAGACTGTGAGCTAAATGAATCTTTCCCCCTTTAACTTTGGGTGTTGAGTATTTTGCCCCACCATTGAGGGAGAAGTGACCAAAATGCACAGAATCACACTGATAAAACGTTTGGAGAGAAAATGCCAGGCAGCACATTCCCCCACAAGGATCTCATGACATCTGCTACTCTCTCCCTTGGCATCTAAAAAATAGACATTGTTTGGGGGGACCCTACTGTAGAGGGTGTCTGGTGCCCTCTATCTTACTTGTGTTTATGGCATCAAAAATATACAGGGTTCAGCTTACCTGGTGGAGTATAATCTAGGCTACAGCGTGGATCTGAAAAATGCCCAGCATGTTGAGCTCTCAGGAGGTGGAGGAGCTTTGGAAGTTGGGACCTATAGGAAACAAGTTAGATCACTGGAAGGTTCAGGTCCTTGGAGGGGAGGTTGGGACAGGATCTCCTGTGCGCTCTCTCTCTCCCTCTCTCTCTCTTTCTCTGTCACAGTATGGGCCAGGAGCTGGGAAGATTCTAGCACAGAAGGGGCTGTTTCCTACTATGTTGTAAACAACTCCAGCCCAGAGACACGCACCATCCTCCTCTACATCCTCAGCCTCTGGTCAGGCACACAGCAAACAGCAGGCTCGGGTCGTGGGTACATGAATGGTCAACTGCAGGAAGGCTCTCACTCAGGCCATGAAGAGCTCATGAGACCAGAGTCCCCACAGCAGGAGAGGGCTGGCCCTCAACTGTGGGTGCTAACTCAGGACCCTGTACTTGCAAGGCAGGCACTTATGCCACTGAGCCATCTCTCCAGCCTGCTCTTTGTCTCTGCTTCCTCCTCAAGTGCTACCTTCCATGACGACTGTGCTGCTCCAGGCCCAAAGCCTCAGGGCCGAGAGATTGTGGACTGGATCCTCTGACACTGAGCTGCAGCAACCTTCCTGTGTAACAGGTTGGTCATCTCGGTACTTTTGTCACAGTGATGGAAAACTGGGTAACGCTAGCAGCAGCACCTTCTGCTCCTCTCACATTCACTTTGCATCATTATTACTCTTGGCCTGCAGCTGGAGAAGGCCAGAGACAAAGAGCCCTGCGCATGGCACCAAGGCCAGAGTCCTGCAGAGTCCAGGAGGTGGTGTGAGCGGGCACAGAACCAGCTTTGCGTTGGCTCCAGCTTTCCATGGTGGATATGGCCCAGGGTGGCGAGAAAGGCAGGAGACTATGCACAGAACCCCAAAAAGAACTTGCAGAAGAAGTTGCAACCATCTGGAGAGTGCAGGGAAGTGGAGATCAGGGCAAGTACCCCATGGGCACAAAGGATCTTGGCCACACGGGTAGCTTGGGCTGCTGGTGTTGGGGTGCAGCTCAACAGGATGTCCCCAGGAGGCAGCCCAGCCCCTCCCCTTGCTGGTCAATCTGAGTGAACAGGAAACAGAGACTACGGCCCCACCCTGCAGCCTTTGCCCTGCCCCCTGCTTCTCTGGATGCTGTAGAGAAGGACCCTCAACACACAGGGACTCTGAAGGGCTTGGTTGTAGGTGTTACATGACTGGGTTGACCAGGCCAAGTTGTTGCAGAAGCCTTGTTCCTGGGAGTGTCACTCAGGGGGTTCTTGAGGGGACCTAATGGCCCAAGTAGGGAAATTTGCCCTCATCTGGAATGGGCTGCATTGTCCAGGGGCTAGATGCCTGGATCCAACAGAAAGGTTAAGTTTCTGCTTTTTCTCCTCGGGTGCTGGGATAATCTCCGTCTGCCATGGGACATGAGAACTTGAGGTTTCCATTTCCAGGCCTTTGAACTCTAGGACTTGTACCAGTGACTGTGTGTGCCCCCTGCCCCCATTTCTCAGGCATCTGGGACAGACAGCCACGCCAACAGCTTCCCTGGGCCCTGCTGCCAACTTCCCTGCTCTCCTGCTGTGGACTTCCTGCTGTGGACCTCCTGCTGTGGATCTCCCAGCCTCCACAGTCATGGAGCCAATTCCCTTACTAAATTCTCCCCGCATGCCTCTCTCCTCCCTCTCACCTCTTGGTTCCTCTGGAGAATCTTCACTACCATGGGCCTTGACCCTTCCATGCCATTCTATTGCTGCTGTCATCAACTTGTGTGAAGCACGTGGCTTCTGGGTCTCCCTCCCTAGCACCGACAGTGGAGGGCCAGCTCTCTTCTGCCCTGAGGACTCCGGTCCCGTGAGCTCTTCATGGCCTGAGTGAGAGCCTTCCTGCAGTTGATCATTCATTTACCCACAACCCGAGCCTGCTGTTTGCTGTGTGCCTGGTCAGAAGTTGAGGATGTAGAGGAGGATGGTGCGTGTCTCTGGGCTGGAGTTGTTTACAACATAGTAGGAAACAGCCCCTTCTGTGCTGGAATCTTGCCAGCTCCTGGCCCAGGGCAACCTTGTGCCAGCCAAGCTGAGCTCCTGGCCCAGGGCTGTTCCGGTCTGTCTGGTGCCTCTTCCCCTCTCTGCCCTTCCTAGGTGGACTCCAAACACAGCCATGTTTATGCTAGCAAACTTCAAGCCTCCAGCAGGCAGCATTTCACAATCCCAGCCTGCCCCTCACTCCCTCAATGTGTGCGCTTTCCCACGCTCTCACCTGAGCTCCAGTCATGACTGGCTTTGCGATTTCCTCAGGAAGCTTGGAGAGAGGACTGTCCTCAGGGATGACTGAGGAGAGGTGTGCACAGGAGAAAGAGAGTCCCTCATGCCAGCCCCAGGCTGTCTCCCTGTGCACCTGGCAGTGGACTGTGGGGGCGGGGCCAACTGAGTGCTCTCAGCCACCTAGAGGTGTCACATGGCAGGGACAACCTTGTCTGCAGCCCCTCCAGCCTCAGACCCATTAGGGGACTTGGGAAACTGAGTTTCACTAGAGCCGTTTATGGAAGAACAACGAGAAGGAATAGGAAAGCTTTTTAAAAAAATAAAATGGCATTAAGTCTCCGGAGGAATGTTCATTGCCTTATTTTAATGTTTTTCATTTTGCATTTTGACTTCACTGCGCATTCAAATCTGATTTTGTGAACACAAGCCCCATCTTTGCCTTTGCTTGTGCTGGGAGCGCTGTGGACTCTAGGTCTGGAATCTCCTCAGTAAGGAAAGGCATTTATGGAGGCTGCACTCAAGTGAGTCTCAGAATGCTCTGAGGCTAACGGTCAGGAGGAGCCAACAGATAAAGCCAAGCCAGGTTCACAGGGAGCCCAGGGACTGCAGTGCCTGGAGGACAGTGACGGGGCCCTGAGCATGTGGGGACAACTGCATTATTCTCTTCTCCTCAACTGTCTGTTTATTCATGCAACAGATATTCATTCATTCATTCATTCATTCATTCATTCATTCATTCATCAAACATGTTTTAAATGCTTCCCATGAGCTAGCTATGGCATATGAAACTTCCACTTGCCCAGAGATAAGCAATTTAAGGAAATTGCCAGGAGAAGCTCCATTTTTTTTAATATTAAAAATCAGGAAATATAAGCAGAACCTGATTGACTTTTTATAAGTATTGCTTGTACAATACTTATGCCAAGGGCTATTATAAATGCTGTGTTCATATTAAGTTATTTAATCATTGGAACAGTCGTTTGTGTACATTATCAATGTCTTCGTTGCTTTCTCATTGCTGGAACAAAGTACCTGCCTGACACCCACAAGTGAAAGGAGGAAAGGGTTACTTTGAGTCAGATTTTGTAGAGGTTTCAGTGCATAGTCAGTTGGCTCCAAGGCAGGGTGGGATGACAGAGGGGAAACAGTCCATGGCAGGGCAGGCAGGGGAGGCAGGCAGAGAGAAAACAGTCCATGGCAGGGTGGGCAGGGGAGGCAGGCAGAGGGGAAACAGTCCATGGCAGAGTGGGCAGGAGGAGGCAGCAGAGAGGAAACAGTCCATGGCAGGGAGGACAGGGGGAGGCAGTCCATGGAAGGGTAGGGGTGGCAAGACTTGCTTCTACTTTCCATTTTTATTCCATCTACACTACAGGCCTATTGGTAGGGGCCACTCGTACCCAGGGTAGGCCCCACCTCCTCAGTAAGTCCGTCACCCATGCCCAGAACTACCTAAACAAATGAGTGGGCTGATCCGTACTATGATCTAGTACCGCACAGCTATGACCCAGTCAGCCCCCAACCCCCACCTATGAGCGCATGAAGCTTTGGGGGTGGGGCACTTAGACATAGCCATAATAGCCAGCGTTCTCACTTTATAGATGAGACAGCCAAGGGCCTAGGAGACCAAGGATCTTCCTCAAGGTCACAGGGATGGAGCAGGAGAGCCAGGATTTAAAGCCACTCAAGTTTGCTCCATTGTCCATTCTTTTAACCACTGCCCGAGGGCTTTCTGCCAGGTCAGGCAGTGCTCTAGGGAGGGGGCACCAGGCACAGTGATGCCACAGCAGGAGGAAAATGCTGGCGCTGACCCTCAGGGCCCAGGTGCTCCCCCTGGCCACTGCTGCCCAGTGACAGAGCTGTGTCCCGACTTGTGCCCTCTTCCACCGTGCCAGAGTTGGACTCTGGTGTCAGGACAGGCTAACTCCTCATCGCAACACTGTGTGTGGTGTGTGTGTGTGTGTGTGTGAGTGTGAAGTTTCAGGGGGAGATCACGGGGCTGTAAATCCACGCAGCCCAGTTCACTCACGCACACCTGAATTTCTCAGAGAGGGACCCTCGCAGCCAGCTCTGGGGTCCCCCTGGGGAGGTTCCAGCACTCAGAGGGACCCTGGCATGGGGCACTCATGCCTTGTGGGTCTTAAAAAAAAGCAAACAGAATATTACTCAGCCATAAAGAATGATAAACTGGAAGACTTTATATATAAATGGATGTATATTGAACATATACTTATAAGTGAAATAAACGAGACCTACATATGTAAATATCGTATAGTCTCCCTAGTGTAAGAACATGTCTATTACTTATGTAACCTGATATCTATTTTTATTATATAAAGATGTTTTGTCATTTAATATTATCAAAATTACATACTATATAATCGTAAAAAAAAATGCATCTGGAAAAATGCAAGGTTTATTGAAAGTATTTCATTATTTGACCAATCTTACATGCCTATATCTATTAATCTAAAAAGATTTGATAAAGAAGATATGTAATACAACCGTTGTTAAATTTTTGTTCTTGTTTTGAGATTCTGTACTATATGTACTCTTGCTTGTTACTGTTTTTCTATCTTTGTTTCTGCTGTTTTTACTCTTTAAAATAAAATTTTAAATTTTCAAAAAAAAAAAAAAAAAAAGCAAACAGCAAAACTCTTTCAACCAAATCTGAGGTGAACATTCAAAAGTGGGCAGGGACTTGAAGCCGGCTCATTCGCGGTGCAGGGGAGCGGCCCCTAGCGGTGCCCTGAGGGCTCTTCTCCGAAGTGCAGGACCTGCCCTGCGCTTGGCCTCTCGCTCCCCGGTCTCCCCCTTAGCTTCCAGGTCCAGCGCTGGGCACAGGTGCTTCCTGAGCTCTGCGAGTGGGGCCAGGGTGACTGGGGATTAGTATTGGCTAATCTAAACTAGGAACTGGGGGGCTACCAAACATTTCCCCATTAAACACAACTGTATTGTTAGGTAGGGTGTTGTACCACATAGCCTAAGGCGCTGTGGTGTACACTAACACCTCACTGACCAAACTGCTATCAGACCATTGATTAAGTCCGAACAATTTATTAATTTGTGCGTGATATAACTTGGGCTGTATTTTTTATTCCGCAGACAGCATGAGTTACAGCGATACCTATGCAAATCATAATTACTAGCTATTAAATTTTCAAACACTATTGCATTCATTTTAATTAGGACATAATTAAATTTTTTCCTAGTTACATGTAAGCGTGGAAAACACTTAAATCTGAAATGAAGGCGCACGACTGCTGCGGAATTGGGTGGACACGCAGGAGCTGACACTGCGAAGGGGTGGCCGGAGAAAGCTGAGCAGAGGGAACCACAGGACGGGGCGCAGGGACAGCCTGTCGCGCAGGGCCCGCTTGTTGTGCAGAACGTGATGAAGCGGTCGACGGTAGGAGAAACCTCCAGCAGGCCCAGAGCGAGCTTGAGAGCTCTCCTCCGCGCAGCCCAGAAGAGCAGTGAACTGAGGTTCACCGCCCAGTAACTGTCGTACGTCCTTTTCTTAGCGTGCGTTGACTGCGCAGGACGCTGGCTTTCCTGGCGACGTCCTCACGCAGGTGCGTGACCCCGCCTCCTCCCGCTGGCTCCTCCCCGGGGGGGTTTCTCCCTGCGTGCAGTCTCCCCCAACCCCTGGACTCCACAGGTGAGAGGGAGTACGTGATTGCTACCTTTCTGAGCTAGGCTGACTGCTTCCGGTGTCGAGGTCCACATCCGCTCAGCTGCCTGCAAATGACTGGATTTCATTCTTTATGGCCGAATAGCGCTGCAGCTGCGTCTGCACATTCTCGGTATCCGTTCGTCACCCGTGGGTCCCAGGCTGATTTGATTCTGTAACTTGACTCCTGTGAGTGGGGCTGGGAGAAACGTGGGGATGCAGGTGTCGCCGCAGTGGACTGGCTTCAGCACCTTCGCGCGTACATCACGGAGTCATAGGGCTGGGTCCAAGAGTCATTCCACGGATTTCCATAGTGGCACACTGATGCCCATTCCCACCGGCAGCGTAGCTCGCGCACCTCCTCGCCTGCATTTAGTATTACTATTATTTTTATTTTTGATGCTACCCATTCTGACTGGGCTAGCCAATGAAACACTTGAAACAACTTTTAATATGACTTGAGTGTGTGAACCTGGCTAGCTATGAAAAGGCATGGGCTCTTGCACAAAAGGGGATTCTTGTATTTTTAGATGGATGAAGATTAAAATAAATTGCTCCAGGCATACAAATTTGGAAGGAAGTTATACCGGAAAAAGCTAAAAATGGTATTTTGCAAAATGCTGACGCTCTTCATTAATCATGAATTAAGCCACCAAATAGTTGTGAGTAGAGTGCAAAGCCTTTCTGCTAACCTCAAAGATAAGCTGATTGACGTTTGCAAGGTGCTGGCACTTTTCTTTAGCTTGGATGAGTTCTGTGACAGCAGAGACACTGCCCAGGAAGTGCACACGGAGGTGTTTCTCTCAGACAGCTTCCACACTCCCAAAGAAATATCACTTTTAGTTCAAGAGTGGAACCTGAGGCATGGGTAATTTAGGGTCTTTCATAGCTGTCAAAGAGTTTTAGATATGAAAAAGCTAGTTGTTAGCACAATGCCCTATGAGCTAGTGCTATGGTCTGAAAACTACATGGTGTGGTAGGAATTTTGGAATGAAACTGATGCTTCCCTTGGTATTTCATCCCATCATGTGACACATACAGAAAAGGTTTGTGCTTATTTTTTTCTGAAGATGGCTCTGTGCAAAGAGCTTCAGATGCCGTTGTGTGGCTTATTTGGTACAAAGTCCTCACGCCGCTAGTCATTGCCAGTTTTTGGAGCTGCTGTGACAAATGGAAGACAATGGGTTTAGTGGTCCTCTGGTCTCTGCCAACGCCGGTTTGTTTTGTCGGGTGAGAGCTTTTACAGGGCCTTGCTGTACTGCTGGGTCTAACTCAAGGTGCTCTTGAAATGAAGGAGACACTTGGCGAATAGTAATCAAAGAGATAAAACAGGAGCTTGAGCTCTGTTTTCTCACCAATCTTATCCTCCAGGGAAAGAAGCTAAACTTGAAGTTCCAGGTAAAAGAAACGCTATCATACTTCCCCCTAAACTAATACCCAACCCCAAAACAAGCCCTAGCATTTTTTCCAGGATGCCCACGTATAAGCCCTACTCTCAGAATAAGCCCTAGGAAAGACTGTCCAGCCAGGTGGGTGCATTTAGTACCTCTGTTGCAACATCTGCTGGCCATTTTAAATTATAATATTGATATGATAATATTAGTATATATATTAACATGATAATATTAACATGTAATTAAATATCAATAAGTATGGTTGACATAAACACTTACATAAATGACAGTATACATTAGAATTACTGATAAATGCCCAAGCAGGTATCTTTAGATAAGAGGTAAATGTGTGGCAACTGGGCGTGCTTAATGTACTCGTGTGCTGCTGCTGTCTCGTAAGTCTTCAAAATTAACACTAGATTTAGTGGAAACTTTGTGAAGCTCAGCCTGCTAGAGGAAAAGCATTCATGGGATAGAATCCCTGGCCGCTGTGCTGCCAATGCACTCCGAGCTGGCGACAGGGACAAGACGTACTCATTGAAGGACAGCGCCATTCTTGGACAGGAGGGATTGGGGCCAGTGGTTCTACAGGAGATGGAACTGCAAGAAATTCTGGCTGGGATTTGGGGTTTGGAGGTGTCTGGTGACATGCAAAAGAAAATGACAGGACTGTTCCTGGAATAAATGTAGGTCTTTGTACATCAATGCATATACACACGTGGATTGTACATGAAAAAATAAGCCACACCCTCAAAATAAGCCCTGCTGTATCTTTGGGAGCAAAAATTAATATAAAACTTGGTCTGATTTTTGGGGAAATATGGAATTTGTGACCAAGTGGGATAGGAACCAGAGTCCATGCTGAAACTTCTTAGAATTGCCATCAATGATCACAACTGTATGCCTCTTTCTTTCTTTTCTTTCTTTCTTTCTTTCTTTCTTTCTTTCTTTCTTTCTTTCTTTCTTTCTTTCTTTCTTTCTTTCTTTCTTTCTTTCTTTTGGTAGTACCAGGGATTGAACTCAGGACCTTGAGCTTGCCAGGCAAGCACTCATTCCACTGAGCTATCTCCCTGGCCCTGTATGCCTTTTTCTAACATGGATCAATTACACAAGAGTTTGATTGTAATTGGCCACAAAAGCGTCAACAATGTGAAGGGTAATTTGTTGATACTGATACAGTTAGAGCTTATTTCAGTTTATGTGACATCTGTCAATTCATGCCAAGAAATTTGAACTGAAGGCAGGAATCACCTTTGTCCGCAGATTGTTTTCTCCACAATGGATCCTTCTCATTACAATGATGCTCAGCACACAGAAGGCGCTCGAGAAGTATTTGTTCCACGAATGAAAACGTCTGGGGCAGCTGTTTGTTTTTCACTTGCTTGCTGCCATGAATACTTCTCTGTCACATACATCTCGCAAGTTGGCGTGTGCAGAATTTATCTGTTCCCTTGAAAGAAATCCCAGTGTCACTGCATAAAGGGTATGGGGCATTTTATTGTGTTAAACACTGCCAGGTTAATCTCAGAAAAGGTTGAACCAGTTTACAATGCCACTGGTGTTCCAAGCTGGTGGAGGACACGAGTCTCCCAATGCTTACTTTTAGAGGAATGCAGAGTGATTAGCAGTGTGGTGTGGGCAGCTTGTGGGGCTTTCCAGAAACTCATTTTCTTTAAATTGCAAGACATAGTTAACAGCGCAAGGCTGCAATGAGATGAGCAGAAACACCGCCACAGTGCAGTGGACTGTAAGGATACGATTCTAGTTGAAAGCACCGGAGTAGCATTGTGCTTTCTCTCAGAAGCTGAGGGTCTGAGTGGTGGTCCCAGCTCGGGGGTCCATGGCCCAGCCTGGGCAGGAAAGCGCGTCCTGAGGGGAGGGGACGGAGAAGAATCAGAGTTGCACAACCAGATGTGGCTACAGCTGCTAAAGACGGGTGTGTGTGGGGGTAGAACATAGCCTCATATTTTTGTGTGCTTGGATCTCTACTTTCAAGGATTTATTTAAAAAAAAAAAAGATTTATTTAAAGTAACTATGACATGTTTATAGCAGCCCAGTTTACAGCAGCTAAATCCTGCAGCAGCCCATAGGCCTGGCATCAGGTGAATGGGTAGAGGAAACATGGTGCTCACACACAGCGGAGAGCCACCCTGCCATCAGGAAGGACAGTCAAGGCATTTTTAGAGAAACAGATGCATCTGGAGACCATCGTCTTAAGTGAAATAAGTTAGATGCACAAATTTAAATGTTATATTGTTTTCCTTGTGTGAGAAACCCCAAACATAATGTGCAAACAAAGGGGAGAGATACCAGGAAGCAGGAGGAATGTATTCAGATAAGAAGGGCGTCTTGCTGCTTAGACAAAAGACCTGGCGCTCAAAGCCAGAGAAGGAAGGGTTTATTTCAGCTCACAGCTTTTAGGGGCTTAAGTCTGTCACTGTCTGGCCTCAAGGAAGGGTGGTGTGGCAGAGGAGAAGCAGTCCACGCAGGGTAGCAGTGGGCAGCCAACCCCCTTTGCCTTTTATTCCATGAGGCAACAAGCCTGTTGGGTGTTGCCACCCACCCCTAGGGTGGCCCGTTCTGGTATCCACACGCAGAACTACACTGAGCCAGTCCGTGGACTAATCTAGAACCACAGAGCCTTAAGCCCAGTATTACAGGCTCTAGGTCCAGCCGCCTCTGAGAGGTCCCACCCATGAGCACATGAAGGGTGGAGGGGATCTCTAGATGCAGCTGGAAGGAAGGAGGATGAGAGGTGGGGGAGGGGAGGGGACCCAGATCCACAGCAATGGCCAAGCACCATGGACCTGAGTCTCTAGAACTCAGGGGAAGGGGAAGAAGGCAAAGAGGTTTAAAGAGCAAAAAGAATTGAAGGAGCAAGTAGAAGTAGTGGTTTTGTGAACAAGGAGGGGACGAGGCCTTGGAGCTCAGAAATTCAGACTTAATTAACAGATGTTATGTGCATGTGCACACTTCCATGATCCCATGATGTGTGTGGTTTGTATGCATTGCAAACTTGACTAATAAAAAACAAAGTAAATTAAAGTAATGGTAGGAGCTGATACTTTTCCTAAAGCTTAAGCCAGGTATGTTTTATTTCAAAAGGAATATTTCATGTGTCCTAGAAACATAAAACATAAAACAAGAAAAAAGTTCTGAATGAAAATCCCTTTGGGTGTTGATCTGACAAAGTCCACCATGGGTGGAGGCAGGTGTGAAGGTACAATGCTTTTGGGGAACATGGAAACACCAGCAGACGGTGTTCCCGGGGTTGTGGAACACCTGGAGTGGGGTGCTTGGGTGGTGGCCGCTAGCTCACCTGGTCCTCAGCTCTCCAAGGGCAGCTTGGCTGGAAGCTTGGCATGAATAGAAGCAAAATACTGTACCACAAATGCCTCAACATGGTTCACACTGAAACGAGAATATGTGAAATGCACTGTGTTCAATAAAACATTATAGTCTTTCATGTTTCTTTTTCTTCTTTCCAGTGTGGCTACAAGAAAATCTGTATTCATGCATGTGGGTCGCTTTATGTTTGTACTGGACAGTGTGGGGCTGGACTCTGCCCATGGTTTTAGCGTTTTTTTTTTTTTTCCCAGAAACCTCCTGTGCCCACAGCTCGGATTAGCACTGAGTGGGGGAATTTGCAGCTGGTGTCACAGCAACCGAGGTATTTGTCTTAGACCAGGACCTGTGAAAGCAGACCAGAGGCTGCCAAGAAGAGATTGGATCTCAGCCCAAAGCTCACCTCAGTTGACAACAGCTGCTAGTGTCTGTGTCTTGCTCTTTTTTTCTCTTCCCTTCTCTTCTCTTCCCTTCCCTTCCCTTCCCTTCCCTTCCCT
>PVKN010001403.1:0-52655 GCA_004027915.1 Capromys pilorides
CATACCCCAGGATAGGCCCCTGATCCTGCTCTAGGGAGGAGCCAATCATATCCTAGGCAGGCCCAGATCATGCTCCAGGGAGGAACCAATTGTAACACATAATCCTAGTGGATCATGACTCATGTCTCAAACTCTAGAAGTCCCCGCCCCATGATTGCATGAGGCTTTGGGGGGACAACTAGACATAAACCATAACAATTTCTCTCAGAAGCAGTTAGAAGGACTGCCAGTTTGAAGGCTAAATGCTGGAATTCCATTAGTTACTACTCCCCCCCAAAAAAAATTTATGACAAAAAAGTCAAATGAATAGACATGTTAATGTGACATTTTGCATCTATAAAATCCGTCACGACAACGCCACCAGCCCTAGATGGTGTCACATGTGAGCGCTACATTGCCATGCAGCGCACAGCCCCCGTGCTGTCTCAGTGGTTATGATGACGTGAAGACCCACCAGAAACACCGCAGACGGCTTTCCCTTGGCAGCATCAGTAAGGAGATGTGACAAGAAGGACAGTGTAAGTCTAGCGGCGCCTAAAGCATGCTGGTACAGCCAGTCTTTCACTGAGGGTTTTAAGAACAGTTCAAGCACTAGGAAAATGTGATTTCATGATATTCAGGGAACTGAAGGAGGAGAAGAAAGTAATCATAAATGATGTTAAAAAGCTCAGCCAGTCATTTTCCATTTTTAAAACTCTGTTTAAGACTGTGACTCTCCAAACAGGTGGAAAGTTCCTCCCTAGAAGTCAGTCCGAGGCTCGCTAAGTGAAGAAGTGCTAAGAGCATTTCCACTCAAGCTGAAGAGGAGGAAGGCCTTTGCTGCCCTTGCTGCTGCTGGTCTCCTCCGTGGAGGACACCGGCAGGAGCACTGGCCCATGGGGAAGCCTGCAGCCTGATGATGCCCGATGCTTACAGCTGGCATGAATTTCCTACCTAGAAAAGGAAGCTGAAGTAAAACCCTTGTTGGGGTTGAAAAGCAAATTTCAGTAAGTTCCTGCTGCAACATACAATGCAGGGCAGCATTGTCCAAACCCGCAGCCAGGGCCAGGGCAGAAGCCAGGAGCATCTTGGGAAAAGGGTCTTTGGAACCACAACACCAAGCTGGAAAGCCCTGGACATCACTTCACAATGCATTGAAATAAGCAGATGGATAAATCTAGTAGACTAGAGAGACAAAGTGTCACAGGATGTAGGTGGTGGCTCTCTTAAGTGTTCTGTGGGCAGTTGTCCCAGCCTCTCCACTGGAAACTAATAAAAATGGGAAGGGGGATGAGTGGCTTGGTGTCCTTGGGCTGTGGCATCTGAAGGGACAGTGTGCATTTGCATCCCAGGGAGGTGGGCATGAGATACAGGAGGGCCAGTGACAGGTAGGAAATCTGGTTACAGGTGTCAGCATTCAAGGGGCAGGGCATGCTGGTTGCTGTGTGGTTTTTTGTCTCCATTAATACAGTTTCTTTTCTGAAAATAAATGCAATCACATAATTATTGGTAAAGCACTGTGCCAGGCTGTTTTTTAAACAGAATGTGTAATGAGTTTTCTGGAATGCCTTGTGTTGTATAAACGGAGTAAGGGGAACTAAACTGATTTTAAATTAAAACAGTTCTTAAAATTCAAGTGTACGTCTGCTTAGAGACATTGCTGAGTGGTGCACACGCCTGCATTTTTCCACACTTGAGGCCTGAGAGGAAGGTCTGGGAGAGTGAGATCAGCCTGAGATTCAGGTTTCTGTTGAGTCTCCTGTTAGTTCTGGGAGCCCTAGGTAACGCTGGAAGCGGGAGAGCGCTGGAAGGCAGCAGTACGGGAGTCAGTGCACAGACCCGCAGCAGCGGGAGAGGCTGACACCAGCTGTGGCTCTGACTTTGAGTCTGGGTCACCAGGGAGCAGTGGACAGGAGCCATGCACAAGCCGTGCACTGCCTGGAAAGGGGAGAGGAGCCTTGGGCAGAGTAAGCCACTCTTGTCCATTCTTTTTTTTTTTTTTTTTTCTGGTCTTTTTGAGACAGGGTCTCACTATGCAGTTCAGGGTTGCCTTGAGCTACTTTTGTAGCCCAGGCTGGTCTCAAACTCACACTGATACTTCTGCCTCAGCCTCCCTAGTGCTGGGATTACAGCTCTGCACCACCATGCCTGGCACTCTTGTTCATTCTTTAGGTCTGTGGGAACATTTTTCCATGGGCACTGCAGAGCCACTGGTGGTACTCGGTGCCTGTGGTAATAGCTACCTCGTACTGAGCACTTTATGAACAAGCCTGTCTTGAAGAGCAGTTTTTACTGCACATGTTGTCAGTGTTCATCAGTTCTACCTTTTGTAAAGCGTGCCCTATTTTTAAAAAAAAAAAAGATTGCCTTTTTTAGTTACATCTAGGAAATTTTCCCCAACCTAAAATTTAAAACTTTTTCCTATGCATTCTCTTAAAAGTACAGCATTTGGGGCCAGGTAGCTCAGCAGGTTAAAGCACCTGCTTAGGCAGACACAGGGACCTGGGTTTTATCTATGCCATGCCAGCCCTGCCCCTGGGGCACACTGAGACTGCGATTGAGACTGGGTGTGTAATCCCAGCACTTGGGAGGCTGAAAATAGGAGAATCACTACAAGTCCGATCTGTGTCATGAGACCCTATAGACCCTGTACTAAATACATTTTTTTAAAAAATACAACGTTTTTCCAGGGAGGTAGCTCAGTGGCACAAGTGCCCGCCTGGCAAACACAAGGTCCTGAGTTCAATGCCCAGTACCAAAAAAAAATCTCCAAATAGAGACAATTTTCTTCTTTCTAGATTTTTAAAAATTTCTTTTCCTTACCTCATCTCCCCAGTGTCTGAAAGAGCCAAGAGTGAGCCTCCCGGTTAGGGGCTAGGATCCAAGTGGGAAGAAACACGCTCTTTGCCGCTCAGTTGTTAGCTATACAGTTTTGAAAGATGACCTCTTTCATAAGTTGAGAAAGTTTCCGCCTACTCCCAATCAATTCTTTCATCATAGAGGTGGGTCTGATTGCATGATCACAGGAGGTCTGTGTTCTACTTCTTAATTATTGTCTCTTGTAATATTGATTTTCTGGCGTTCAGCTACCCTGAAATCTTAACAATGAATTCCATTTGGCCTGGTTTACAAGACCTTTAATGTGCTGCTGGTTTGGTTTGCTAGTATTTTGTTGGGAGTTTTACAGTGCCATTCATAGAAGATACTGGCCTATGGATTTACTTCCATGTCCTGTCTTTGTCTGGTGGTGGTGTTAGGGCAGTGCTGGCCCTGTAGAGTATGCGTGCAAGTGCCTCCTTCCCGTCAGTCTTTCTGGAGAGCATATGTAGCCCTGGCGCTGCTCTGCCATGCATGCTTGGTAGACTCCGCCAGCCAGGCCGCCCAGCTGGGTGCGGGACTGGTGTTAACCATGGGTTCCCTTCCTGCAGTGGGTGATGTGCCTGCATCTGGCTTCCCCAAGAGTGGGCCCTGGCCTGCCCTCCTCTCACTGGTGCTTTGTCCTTTCCATGTCAGCCGTCATTCTTCTGCCATCTGTGCTCTATCCTTCCCCTCGAGGAGGCCTCACCAATCTCAAGTTTGTCATCTGGCCCTGTCCCGGCGCCCAGCGGGAGACTGACTGCCTGTCAGCAATTGGTGTCCATTGTTTATTGCATTTGTGGGCTAGTTGGAAATATCCTTCCCCTGTTATTTCAAGGAAGACGGGAAGATTTTATACCTGTCCCATACTTCTTTTTAGCATAACAGGAAACAAAAAACTAAAACGTATATTTGAGATTTCCAAGGATGCAGAAAATCACCTTTGAAAAGAATACTTAGGATGAACACCTCCAGCTACACAAACAATGAAGGAAAATTATACCCAAAGTGAAGGACTCCTAGAGCAGGTTGAGATAGAGGCTCGAGTGTCTCCCCAGCTCCCCAAACCTATGCGCTTATTCAATGGATCAAGGCGACCAAGGGCATTCTGCAGTGTGAGGGGAACAGAAAGAGAAGCTGGTAGTGGACAAGAGATGGGGTACAGTCACCGGATGGTGGAGAGCAGTGGGGATTGCACTGAAACAGCGAGAAGCCCGACACCTAGAGCGCATGTGGGAGGCAGCAGCTAGAGGTAGCAGCGATGGTGCTGTGGGAGGTCTGCTGGCTCCCTGAAGGCAGGACTGACAGAGGCCGAGGCCCCTTGTGGGGAGCTGGTCCCCAGCTTCCAGGATGATTGCGTTCCACCACGCTGTTCTTCAGGGTTCCCCATCGGGACTCAGCATGTGCGCTGCAGAGAGTGGCCGTCTGTCCAGGGTGACTTCTGATGTGGAGGTGCTGCTTGGGGAGCCCTAGGAAGGCATAGAACTTGAGCACGGAGGGCAGGCAGCAGAAGCCACCAGGAAAAACAGGTGCAAGTGTGGAAATCCAGGCCAGCTGCTGTGGCAGTCTGCCAGACTTTGCATTTAGGACATAGAAAACCGAAGACATAGACGCATGGAAGCTGAAAGACCAAGGAGAGGAAGGATGGCTGTGAACAGCCGTGGCCAGGCTCGCCGAAGCATGGGCTGTTGGACTGTGCACCTGGCCTACAAAGAAGAAAAGATGGCACCGAGGTCTTACCTCCCCTGGCCTCAGAGTGTAACTGGATTGGGAAGTGTGGTCATTCCTGGCACAACGGGCCAGTAGGGAGGACACACACATACATGCAGGAAATGCCGTGGGGTCAGGACAGTGAGGACCGGAATTACACAGCTGTGTGCCAAGGGAGCCCAGCAGTGCCTTGTGAGAGCAAGGAGAAGCAGAGGAGGATTTCCTCCTGAGCCTCAGGAGAGCTCGACGTGGGGCCCCCAGCTCTCAGAGCTCGGTGATGATAAGTTCCCGCTCTTTATACCACCGAGCTTGTGGAACCTTGTTATAGTAGCCCTGGGAAACTATTATGGGGAGCAAACAAAACACTACAGAGAGTAAAATAATACAGAAAAGGGGAAACAAATTGAGGACCCATAATAAATTGTATATTGGCTTTAGGTCCTAGTACCTCGACATTTTCCTTAAGTGTAAATGGTCTGGGTCACCAATTAAATAACAGTTAGGCTGTGTCTTGGTCCATTTGTGCTGCTATAACATAATACCCCAGACTGGGTAATTTTTAATAGGAGAAACTCATTGGCTCACAGGCTAGAGACTGGGAGGCCCAAGGCTGAAGGGCTAGCGTCTGAAGCTCCCTACCATGGAACGGCATGGCAGCAAGCAAAGAGGATGAAAGTGAGCCGGAGGTGGCCTGAGCTCAGCCTGTTGTAGGACACCACCTGACAGCACAGCATTGGTCCTTTCCTGAGAGCAGAGTCCCCGTGGCCTTATTACATCCTGAAGGTCCCCTCGCCACATTCCTGCATTGGATACTGAGCTCTCAGCACAGACTTTAAAAAAAGTTACTCATTCATTTATTTGACACAGGGTCTTGCACAGTTCACACTCATGGTGATCCTCCTGTCTCAGCCTCCCCAGCGCTGGGATTACAGATGTGCACCACCATGCCCAGTGCTGGGGCCGCACATACTTGGTTTCCTGAGCTTGCCAGGCAGGTACTTAGAGCCCAAGCTGTCTCCCCAGCCTGGCACAGACTCTTTGAGGTACACATTCACCACAGCAGAGCTGCAGCTGTCATCTGATAGAGCTTGAGCCAGCAGCATGCTGCCTGTGGGGAACTCGCTTCGAAAGTTACAGTGTTGGCGGATAGAAAGTAAAAGGGCGGAAAATCTGTAAATGTTAACTTATAAAAGGAGAAATGACCACAGTGGTATAAGGGAAGGTGCCTTCAGGGCAAGGAAATCACTAGAGACAGACAGGGATAGGATACAGTCATAGAAAGGCCAGTCCACTGATGGACAGAACCATTTACTTATATGCAGTGCACAAATAACCCCAGAGGACATGAAGAAAAAGCAGTAGAGCTGAAAATAGCCAAGTTAACAGGTGGGAATTTGAATGCCCAATTTCCATAGCTGATAAAGCAACCAGAGATTTTTTTTTTTTTTATTTTTTCAGTGGTCCCAGGGATCAAACTCAGGATCTTGCAGTTGCCAGGCAAGTACTTATTCCTCTAAGCTATCTCTCTGGCCCCCAGAGAGTTTTTTTTATTTTTTCTTTTTTAGGGAAGGATCTACAGGGTGTTCAGGGTCTCACTACTAGATGGAACTTGTAGTGATCCGCCTGTTTACAGCCTCCCAAGAGCTGGGATTACAGGCTCGAGCCAACACGCCCAGCGTTCCCAGAGAATTATTTAAAAATATATAAAAATTGATCTATAGAGTAAACCCACAGGAAACAAATGATCTATAGAGAGAACACTGCACCCAACAGCAGCAGCCCGTGTATTTTTTCTGATGCCCAGGGCACGTTCACCGATATAGGCTGCCTCCTAGGCCATAAAAGAACATCAGCAGTAGAAGGAGAGGGTAAGGAAGGGGGAGGAGAGTGCATCCTAACTACAGGTGGAATCCAACGAGAAAACAGTAATAAAAGGACAAAGGGAAATGTTCCATCACCTAAACAAGCAAACAGATTCCTAAATAATTTACAACTCAAAGAGAACATCTCAAAGGAAAAATTTTAAACACACAGAACTAAGCACAAGTGAAGACACAGTGGTGCCTTGGCTCACCAACTTAATTTGTTTTGTGGTTGGAAGATGGCCGAGGTCCTGTTTGTCACCCGATGTGGAGTTGGCACATGGAAGCAAAGTGTCACCAGCTGCTTTAGTCTGTGAGCTGAGCTGCTCTCGGACAGCAGCGTCCACGCACTGAGGCATTGCCACATGCAGAGGAGCATAGGATGCAATGAAGTTAGTGCTCAGAGAAAATGGTGCACTGTCAGAATCCTACATGGAAGAAAAGGAAGCATCTTAAGTCACTAAGCTGGCATGGTGGCACTCACCCAGGGAGGCTGAGGCAGGAGCACCAGAGGTTCAGTGCCACCTGGGCAATCGGTGATTTAATGAGCCCTGATCTCAAGTGAAATGTGAACAGGGCTGCAGGTGTGGCTCCGTACTCCAGACCACGCGCTCCCAAGCAGTTGTTTGAAGAAACTAGAAAAAGAACAGCACAGTTAACTTAAACAAAGAGAAGACCATAAAGACAAACCACAAACCAACTGAACTGAAAATGGGATGAAATAGTGAAAAATTAGTAAAAAAAAATGTTTTGAAAAAAATGAGTAAAATCAAAAAACCTCTAGAAACCAGAAAAGGATAAGGAGAAGACACCAGCCATGTTGAAGAATGAGGTGGAGGCTTTCTGTGTAGGCATGACCTGATAGGGGGTGGAAGGGGCTGTGCTGGACAGCTCTATGCTGATGAAGAAGTGGCTCAGGCCCTCAAAACTGATAAGGGTTCAACTAAGACAATAGCTTTATAATCATTAGAGAACTGGATTTGTAATCTAAAGGCTCCTAAAAAATGATCTGCAGTTCCAGATCATTTTACTAGAAATTTTACTAATTTAATGAAGATTGAACACCGGTTTCACATGATTTCTTGCGAAAAAATGGAAGAGAGACTACTTCCCAGACCATTTTATGGCAATAATTATTACCCTGATATTGAACAAGGATAACAAGAAAAATAAGCAAAATAACAAGAATAAGCCACAGGCTGGTGTCTCTTATAAGTTAGGCACTCAGCAAAAGATCAGCAAATGGAATGCATCAGTTATTCTACCTTGTTAGCAGGTTAAGGAAGAAATACCACACAAGAATAAAAGTTAGTGCCATAAAGGAAATTGAAAACCCAGCGCTCACTTATGATAAAAATCTCCTCAGAGCAGGATCTGAGGGTACATGGCCTCAGCTTGATAGAGAGCAGCCTACGGCCAGCACCAGACATGGTACGAACAAGGACTGTACCAGGGATGCCCCGGCCCAAGGACGAGGGCGGGCTGTCCCTCCCGCCACCCTGACCTGCCATACTACCAAGACGTCTAACCAGGCAACAGGAGGAAAACAACAGGCTACTTGGAAGAGAAAAAACAAAAGCGTCCTGCTGTATGGATGACACACCTGTCTGTGCAGAAAAGTGCAAACAGTCTATGAAGAGAATTGTAGCATAATAAGTGAATTTAGCAAGTTTGCATGGTACATCAGTAAGCAAAATTTAAATTTATAAAACTATATTATTTTTTGTTGAATTTATTTAATGGGAGGTTTATTTTTTGTTTTTGGTGCTGAGGACCGAACCCAGGGCTTTCCTGCTCACTAGGCAAGCATTCTACCACTGAGCCAAATCCCCAGCCCCAGGAAAACTATATTAAATATGTGTAATTTTTTGTATCTCAATACTATTTAAAATATACATAGTTATAAAACAAAGGAAGTGGAACTAAGTAGAGGCTATATGTATATATCCAGAACATTATATAGTTATTCTAAAAGTAATCAAAGAAGACATAAATAAATGGAGAACCATACCACGAATTAGAAGATAGAACGTAGAAAAGATGATTTCGATTTTCTTCAAATTTACACATAGGTTTATTGTAATTCCTGTCAGAATTCCAGCAAGGTGTCTTTTAGCAAGATATAGTGAAGCTTATTATAAGATTTGTAAAGAAAGGCACAGACCCTAGAATGGCTAAAATAACTTTGATAGAGAAGAGGGAGGAAACGCTCTCCTTGAAGTTCAAGCTTACCCACTCTGGCAGCAGCAGGGCAGTGAGCTATCAATGGGACAGTGACACCTTGCTCAGGGGATGGCACAGAGCCAGAGGCTCAGTTACTGTCTCACCACAGAGATGCAGGACCCAGGGCCCACGACGTGTCGCGAAGGACCAGAGGTTTTCCAGGCTCGTGGTCCACTGGCTCCGGGCAGCAAATAGATGGTGGAAGGGCTTGGTATACACACCTGTACCTCGGGGCTGTCAGGAAGCAGAGCAGGGACAGAGGGAGGAGCCTGGGAAGGAGACGTCCCCGCAGGCCACACCCACAGTGATCTGCGTCTGGTGACTACCTCAGCTTGCGAACTGGCATCGCCCGTGTGGGAATTTTCTGCTGCCTCTCACAATGGCGTGTGAACCTACAGAATCATTACCAAGGCACATGCAGAATTCCCATGCACTCCTGCCTACACCCCATGCACAGTTAATTCCAGATGAATCTACCATGTCCATGTAAGAGCTAAATTAAATAGTTCTTTAGAAGAAAGCTTAGTAATGTTGTTAGGGCCTTAGAGCAGGCAGTGGTGTCTTTGCAAAACTCCTGAGTAACTCCCCAAATTTAGAAGAAAGTGTGCTTTAAAAACTATTAAAAATTATTTTATGCTCTAAGGCATACTATCAAGTGGATTTTAGTGCATGGTCTAAAACTAGACTTGGGTCTAGTTTTAGTCTTTGGCATGTGAGCATTTTTTCAGCACCACTTATTAAAAAGACTGTCTTTCTCCTGGTAAACATGTTTGTCTCCTCTGTCAAAGATTAATAATGCTTGGCTGAGTGTGCCTGGAGTTGTTTCTGCATCCTCTCATCTCCTTTTTGAGAGTACTGTAATTTTCAGTGTTTAATCTTATATTTCCTTTGTTAAATTAATCCCTAAATATTTCATTTTTCATGCTATTGCAAAAGGTGTGCTTTCCCTAATTTCTTTTCAGTGAGTTTGTTGTTTGTGCACTGAACTGCTATTGAGTTTTGAGTCTTGATTTTGTATCTAACTACACTACTGAATTTGGTTATTAAATCTATATCAGTCTTTTGGTGGAGGTTTTGGGTCTTCTGTGTAGAGAATCGTGCCATCTGCAAATAATGAGAATGTAACTGAATAAACTAAAGTTTGAAATGGATTAAAGATCTAAATATTAAAACAGAAACACTAAATCTGCTGGAAGAGAGAATAGGCGGAATTTTTAAAGGCATAGATATAGGCAAAGATTTCATGAATAAAACCCTGGTCGCATGGGAAATAATACAAAGAATCAGTAACTGGGATCTCTTTCTATTAAAAAGCTTTTGTACAGCAAAAGAAATCACCAACAGACTGAGGAGACAACCCATAGAGTGGGAAACATTTTAGCCAGTTGTCCTTCAGACAGAGAACTTACTTAAAAATCAGACACCCCAAACTTAAAGACCCAATCCACAAAGTGTCCATCTGAGATGAATTCAGTACTTCTCAGGTGAAGAAATACAAGTGCAAATGAATACATGAAAAATGTTCAACATCATTGGCCATTCAAGAGAATGCACATTAAAACAATTCAGAGTTCCATCTTCAGAAAGAATAGTTATTATCAAGAAATCAACCAGTGTCAAGAAATCAAAGAATCCCTTCTCCCAGTTGGTGAGGGTGTAGGCTGGTGCAACCACTGAGGAAGTAAGTATAGGGATTCCTCAGAAAGCTAGGATTTGAGGTCTCATTTGACCCAGCTAGTCCCCCTCTGAATGTCTTCCCAGAATAATTAAAACATTGTACAGCAATATATGTGAAGCCGTATTTATAGCAATACAGCTGCTAATAGCAAAGCCTTGGAAACAACCCAAATGCCCATCAACTGAAGAATGGATAAAAAAAATACAGATTTTATTTTTATACAAGAGTACTACTCTGCCATAAAAAGGGTAAACTTGAGACATTTTTCGGGTAAATGCTTGCAACTAGAGACCATACTCTCAAATGAAGCAAACTGACCCATGTAAACATCCTGTTGTTTCCTTGGCGTAAAAAACTGAAAGAGTAAATAAGTCCAATATTTACGATAGATACTGTGAAATGGAAAGAAATTGTTCAAAAGGAAAGAGAAAGGGTTGGGGGGAGAAGGGAGAAAAAAAAATGCTGAGAAAAAGAATAAAATGGAGGGCTGGTGAGATAGCTCAGCAGTCTAAAGTGCCTGCTTAGGCAAGCTTGGGCAACTGTAGGACCATGGTTCAATCCCCAGCACCACATGCTGCACCAGCCCACCCCCAGGGCAGACTAAAGTTTAAAAAAACAAAAAAGAATAAAATGGAAACAAAGCTTTGTAAATAGGGGGATGAAGAGGGGTTGAGCGGTAGAGAGAGGATTGATAAAAAAGAATCAAAATAAATCATGTACTGATATAAATTCCCTATGATAAATATCTACATAAAATACCAATAAGCTTGTTTTTTATTTATTTTTATTTTTATTTTTTTATATATATGTTATGGCTGGCTCAGCCTGCCCTGGGGGTGGGGCTGGTGCAGCATGTGATGCTGGGGATCGAACTGCAGTTCCTGTGGCTGCCTAAGCTTTCCTAAGCAAGTGCTTCGGACCACTGAGCTATCTTGCTGGCCCAATAAGCTTAGTTTTTAAAAGGAAATTGAGAAGATATCCTACAGAATAGAAAAAAAAATAGTTCATCTGTTAAGGAACTGTGTACTTTAGATATGGTAATACCTCTATTCACAAACTTAACTTATTCCACGATTCTGGGGAAGAAGGCGCAGTCGTGTGTCACCCAATGGGGAGTACTCAAACAGTAGTAAAATTATGCTGAGTGGTTCTGTTCATGAACCATATGGCTCGGGAACAGAGGTGAGGTATGACTGTGTATGGTTATGCATTATATAGTATAAGCATATGTATATTTATGTGTGTATGCATACACGTGCATGTTTCAAGCATAAAAGGATTTTTAGGACTCAGCTGTGAAATCATAGATGACATCTTAATGGGCAAGAGATCTTTACAAATGTCTCCCCAGAGAAGATGTACAGATGGCCTTGAATGCATGAGAAAATACCACCGTTAGCCATAGCCACTGTCCACACACCCCCGGGAATGGCTGGAGTTGGACAGGCACAGTAGCAGGTACCCAGGAGAATGTGGACAGTCAGAGCTCTCATACGTCGCTAGCGCTAATGGCAGTGGTGGAGAACGTGGTGGCTGTTCCTCCAAAGGTTAACCGTAGAGTCACTGTGTGACCTGTGTTCTGTCCCTAGTAACATCAGCCCCCCCCTCCCCATATGTCTGCACAAAAACTGCCTCACAGGCATTCCCAGCAGTCCATAATTTTAAACCATCTCAAATGCCCACCAGCTATGAAGCCAGACGGGGCGCCCTGTGGCCTGGAGTGGCCTAAACAGGGAGCCAGAAGTGTGGCTGAGGGCAGGAAGGCAGCTCCCTCTCTGTGGCCTTATTTATCTCAGCATCCAAAGAAGACCAGTCCAGAGACAGAGAGCAGATTAGTGCCATGAAGGGGCTGGCTGGGGGTTGCGGGGGCGAGGCACAGGTGGGCTGCGGGAACACGGCCTCAAGTCCCGGCCTCCGCACAGAGAAAACCCTGGCTGTGGGGACAGGGTTAAAAACAGTTGAACACACACTTTGGGTAACTTCTGTGGTGTAGAAGATTACATCTCAATGAAACTGTTATGATAAATAAGATATTAAAAGTATAATTGTCAATATGTGCATTTATAATATTATTTCACATTATAGCTTTTAATACCTAGAGAAGCAGTGCTTGATTTCTCAGGAAGTAATGACTTGGATGTAGATAAAGTCCCTTAATGTCACCTCGGAGCTCTGTTTTTCCTCGATAAGTGATGGGTGATAAGAACCCAAAGAGGCCTGCCTGTGGGAAACTGGACTGTCCGGACGCGTGGACACACACAGGCCTGTAGGCACATACACACACATCGGGTGTTTGTGTACCGTTTAGCCAACTCGCCCTCTAGCCACAGGCCATTGTTCACTGTGGGTTGCAGAGAGGCTGCAGCATCTCCTTCCAACTTCGTGCCCGAGCTTTGTTTGAGCCACTGTATAACTTTTACAGAGACGCACTCAGAACAACTTCCGGCTGTGACACTTGCTCCTCGCTCAGCCCGCTGCCACCCTCCTCGGCCCGTTGAGCAGCTTCGGGAGGGGCAGCAGTATCGTCCTCCGCTTCAATGCTCCCCCATTGACTTGCAGCTTCCCGGCGAGGACCGTGAAGTTTTCGAGGTCTCCTCCAAGTGCCTGTCTGTCCTGGCCCAGCTATATGGAGGGGAGATCCCAGACAGCCTGTCCCCTGAGAACGCAGAGAGCTTCGCTCGTGTGCTGGCGTCCCGGAAGGACACGAAGGACCAAAAGCTTCTGTTACGGACCCTTAGGAGGATGGTGAGTCCCGTGGGTGCTGGTGCAGTGGGTGGCCACGTGGATGGGGTGACCGTTGCTGGGACCTGGTTTGAAATTTCCTGAAAAGTTGCAGCAACAGTAGTGTAGCTCCCAGTTGTTGTTCCCTATGGTCACCTGCTGCTGACGCGAGTCAGGGTTTGGCTGGCGGCAGACACGCAGTTTCTTTCTTAACCTCTGGAGTGTGAGTTCAGGAAATTGGGCCTCCACGTCCTTTAATGCGAAGAGGTGCTGACTGGCTTGCCTGTAGTAATCAAAGTGGGAAATTTAACATGGACTCAATCATCTCCCTATGCTGCTGTCCGTATTCTAACTCTGTCCATTGTCCCCTAGACTCCGACGCTCTTCATAGTAGAGGATGCAGTCTGGGGCTTCATACTGTGACAGGGAACAGCTACAGCCTTGCTTTGTCTTGCCTGACATTTTGCAGAATATGGGCCACTGTCCTGTGGTGTCCGCCTCCTCCTCCCCACTCTCTGCTGTCCCTTAGCCTTAGGCTCATGCCTGGCCTGAAGAGGATTACTGGTCATGCTGAGGACAAGCAGGAGCTCATAATGGGCATTTTCCCCTTAATGATGCTGACTTTGATCACTTGCTGTAATCCATGTGCAGTGGTTATTTTAATTTTGTAATGATTGCAAAATAGGCATTTCTGACACTCAACGTTTCTAAGTCCTAGGATTCTAAGGAAGGTCTTTCCCTTCTGCACAGTTTATTTCATTGTTTATTTTTTAAATGATATAACTGACAGCTCTCTGGCAATGCTTTGAAGACTGGCCTATTTTCTCCAATAAATCTGCTGGCTGACTTTGAAGGCCGTGGCTTACAGCAGCTTGTGTTGAAGTTAAAGCAGGCAGGTGCTTGGGCCACCTTCAGGCCTGTTGGTCTGTGTTCACTGAGACCCTGTCATCTGGCCAAGGGGTGGTCCCAGAGCTGTGTGCAAAATGACTGTGGTATGGACCTGCTAAGCAGACAGTTGAAGCTGGATCTAGGTGGCGTGTGCTGGGTGTCGGAACCGGAGCGAGGCGGAGCTCCTTTCCGTTCTCGCTGTGAGGCCATGCTTTGTGCAGTCCCTTCCCTCCCAAACGAAACTGACAATTCTGCAGTCCTCACCTGCATGCTGGGGTGGTGGCGTCTCTGGGCAGTTTCCTGGAGTGTGGGACAGATGCTTCTGGGGTGGTGGATCTCAAGGTAGAGCAATTATCACCAGGGAGACAAGTGTTTCGTTTTCAGTGTTTCTTTCATCTTTCCGATGATTCAAGGCAAGTGAATGTCTCAGTTTGATACTGCCAGGCCTCTTGTCTGTCTAACTCTTCAGACCTGAGCAGGTCTCCAGACTTTCAAAGGTGAGACAGTCTGGGGTCAAGTATGGCAGTCCCTCCTTCTCCAGCAAGGATGTGTCCAGGGCCCCACCACTGGCAACAGTAAAAAAACAAACTAAGACAACATACTGTAATAAAAGTTATATGAATATCACCTGTCTCAACATACAGCAGCGCCTCAGTTCAGGGACTGAATCCTTTGCATGACTCTGGTGGCAGAATTGGTTCTACAGTTTTGGTGGCAGCCAACCGGCAGGTGCACAGACCGAGGTACCACTGTCCTATTGCCCTGTGTGCACTTTCTTGTGCTGATATGCAGTGCTGCTAGAATGAGCACTGTGCGGCTTCTCTTTGGCATATCTGAATTGCAGCATCTCTGATCTGATGCTTGGCCATGTGTTGACCAGCTTTGTGCCATGGGAACAGAATCCAACACCCACACGTAAAGGAGCTTGCAGTTTTAGAGCTTGCAGTCCGTGGTCAGCTACCCCAAGGCAGGGTGGGAAGGTACAGCGGAGAATGCTGCCTGCTTCTAGGTGCTCAGAAGTAGAGCACAAGAGAAGAGCTAGGGAGGCAGCAGCCAGGGACTGGACGCAGTCGCTGAGGTCCTGTCCTCGGAGCCCATCAGCCGTGAACTCATCCATGCGTCAGCCCAGGAGTCTCTGGACCCAGGCATGGCATCAGTTAAAAGTAACCAGCGCAGGCATTATTCACCAAAATAAAGATTCCCTGGACAGACATCCCACGGGGTCACAGTGGGGTGGCATCTGCAGTGTGGAGATGGCCGACGGGTGGTCATGGCCTGTGCCAAAGCATGGAATTTCATTGTGCTTCTCAGAGCAAACTGTTCATTTCAAAACTGGTGAATTTTTTGTTTCTAGAATTTTCTGCCTAATATTTTTGGGCCACAGTTAGCCATGGGTAGCAAACTGCAGCCAGAAGAAAGTGATAGATCAGAGGACATGACGGTGCGGGTGTTGTGTAAAGGCGGCGGATGGTTAACTTGGTAGAGAATGACAAGAGCTGTGGAAATATGCGCCTGATGTCTGACACAGTTAAGTTTGTAGAAATCTACAGTTCCTTCTTGGGAAGTCTTGGGGCCAGGTTTGTTTATTTTTTTATGTATTTAGGGTCTATAGGATCTCACGACGTAGATCGGACTCGTGGTGGTTCTCCTGTTTCGGCCTCCAAGTGCTGGGATTACAGGTGCACACCACCACACCCAGTCTCAGTCTGTGTTTCAGCGTGCCCTGGGGTAGGGCCAGCACCGCATGCTGTGGATGGAAGCCCGGCTGCTGTGCTCTGCCTAAGCAGGCACATTAGTCCCTGAGCTATCTGGCCGGCCCTTGCCAGGTTTATCTTGGAACTCTAAAGTTTCCAGACCTTTCTGGCAAAAGCCTATGTGATACATTGTGGGTACTCATAGGAGATTCACAGATGGCGACAGCGTCAAGCCGAGTTGTCCCTGTGCAGCAGATCATAACTGTTCATAGAGCAGAGAACGCAGCCAAGGCTGCACTCGGGCCCAAGGGTCCAGCTCAGTGTACCACCAGGTGAGTGTTGGGGCCAAATGTATCTGTAGGAAGGAGATAATGGGGCACAGAGCCTGGTTGGCAAGTGCAAGGTCCGAATGCACTCCCAGTACCAATAAAAAGGAAGGCGATGATGGACCTGTCTTTGGAAATAAATTATATATTTTCCTAAAGCATTGGTTAAATTTGATCATACAGAAAAGAAGGGCCAGGCGCTTTCTTCATGGAGGAGAGGGTGAGGCCAGGTAACCTGTACCTGTGCGTGTAAGGCGTAGCAGATCTTTATGATGCTTGTTCCTTTTGGCTTCTGTTGTGGTAAAACATGCATAACAGAAGTTCTGATCATCTTAAGCACACAGGGCAGTTGCACGAAGGACACTAACTCTGGCTCGCCGCCCCATCAGGCTGCAGAGTTCATTCATCTTCTCTAGCAGAGGCCTCTCCTCACCAGCCACTGACTTCTTTCTCCCCATCCCTGAGGAAAACTGCCACTCGGTTTTCACTGTTCCTGTGACCTGGACAACTCTTAAGTGCCCCATCCTGCAGTATTTAGTCTTATGACAGTGACTTTCTAAAACCATAATTCTCACCAGCATTCTAAGGCGTTAAAAGGGAGCTGGGATGTTTGGCTCCTAGAATCCTCTCCTTAGTCTGTATTTAGAAAATTCAGAGAGAGTTAGGAAAACCTGAAGATTTAATGGACTTTTGGGAAGGTTTTCTGATTAGTTACACTTTGTGCTTCATCATTAACAATGTGACAAAAGTCGCTCAGATTGGCCATAAGCATGTTATGCCAGGGTTTCCCGGTACCAGCTATAGGTTAGAGCCATCTCTTCATCAGCACTCGAGGTCCTGTGAATGCCTGGAATTGGCCCAAATATACATGGCTGACTGTCCTCCCCTGTCGCCCTGTGCAGTGGAGGTGGCAGGCCTGCAGCAGGGTGGCTCTCTGGGTGATGGGTGTCGCACCTAGGGATCCCCACCACTCTCGGAGCCCATGCCCCAGGCCTACAGGGCCCTCCCCTTCCCTCGCTGCCAGCCCCTGGGCTATTCTTGTTCCTCAGGGGCAGAGGCCTGTGGCTCTGGCAGCACCCACAGAGCATAATGCTATGGAGAAGGCAGGTGAAGACTGTGGGCATCCGCAGCCTTCGCTGTCCTCTTTAGGACTGGGCAGATTTGTAGAAGCTGACTCTAAGGGCCTTAATTTCTGCTAGAGAAGTAAGGAAAGAAGCTTGTGGCATAGAAAAAAGGCAGATGATGCCTGCCTGCCTCATGTCTTACCTCTCGTCTTTAATGCCTTCTGTTCTTACTTTCTAGAAGGAAAAGAATAGAAATTTTTTTTCTTTTTGTTTTTTGTTTTTTGAGGTAGTTCTTGCTGTGTAGTTCAGGCTGGCCTTGAGCACACAGGAATCGTGGGATTACAGGGGTGCACCACCATATCTAGAAGATGCAGTGAAATTTTTAAGAGAAACACTGTGCTCCAGATTCATAGGAAGCAAGTGCAGCCAGTGTTCTAGAATGTCATCCCTGAGGTGATTTATTTCCCTGGGACTCAGAGACCCTCAGAGAGCTTTTTGGAATCCATCCACGCAAACTTCTTTGGCTGCACCACCAGGCCTCCCCGCCAGGGGCGCCACAGGGTGTGCACATGCATCCAGCGCTCCAGGAATGACTTTCCGTTAGCTTTCTGGCAAAGCAAAGAAATATCTCTCCTGGACCTTTTTACTTAGTTTCCCAAGAAGACCTCCCCGTGGCTTTGAGTGAGGTGGAGGACAAGGAGGGCTATGGTGTAGCTGCTGGAGCTGGTCCCCTTGGGCCCGGCCCTCTGTATCTGTCTGTGAGTCACCGGCCACTGAAGAACTTCGAGGGAATCATCTGGTGTTTCCTGTGGGGTCTCAAGAAAATACTGTAGCAGAGAGAGTGCCCTGAACCCCCAAGCCTCTCTCCTCTCCCTCACCCCTTGTCCCTCCTCCCTGCTCTCCCCACATCTCAGGCCGGTGCCCTACCATCCTTTTCAAAACTAAGCTGATATCTGTTCCCCAGCACGGCATAATTCTTCTTCTGGGCTGACTTATTTTCTCAAGTGAATCAGTTTTGCTGCCCCTCCCTGAAGTTCTAGCAAACACACCATGTCCCCTGCCTTCGTTGTAGAGCGTTCTCTTCCAAGGACCCACTGCCACTCAACCCCTAGCCACAGTGTTACCAAATCCAAGAAAATTAGTGATTTTGTAATGTTGTGTTAGCCTTTCCCTGATACATGTAATGCCCACCACGCCCAACTTAAAGGGAGTGCATGGTTTTGGGGCGCTCAGTTCAGGGCCGGCTGTTCCTATGCAGGAGCATCCTTGTGGGTGTGGGGTAGGCAACGCTGTGTAGGCCATGCCAGCAGGAGGCAGAGGCGGGAACCAGTGCAGCGGAGGAAGGGCTAGGGAGCCCTCCTTGGCGCCCTGACACATGGAAGTAAGCACCAGCAGTCCCCCGGCCTGTTCCTAAACCAATCCGGTTGAAACAGTCAAGCTGTCACAATTGTTAACATCTAACTCATCTTTAATATACCGTAGTTGTGAAGCATGACATATAGCTTTTTTATTTTCAGCCATGCTCCGACCAAATCACACATAGTATATTTAATCAGTGTTCTCCTGGTTTCTTAATCTAGAAATGTCTTCCTGGGTTTTCTCCTCTGTGGTACTGAATTTTTGAGATATCAGTTGTCTTGTAGGAGGTCTGCAGTGTCACGATGGCTTCCTCATGACATGTTGAGGCACAGTGTCTCCTCCTGGTCACACCTGGAGGGCACAGGCTGCCCTGCGGTACTGTGCTTTCACCAGCACGCCCCCTTCGGGAGCTGCACCGGGCGAAGAGCCCTGCTGCACCAACGACTCTTAAGCCAAAAGATAAAAACCATAAAAATGGGGTAATACGGAGCAAAAGAAGTAGCATTTAAACCTAAAGGAGAAAACCTTTACAGTACGAAAGGATCAATCTCTTGTCCTTGGTAATGGGTGCGATGACCTTCAAAATTACAGATGCCCTGCCAGAACAATGGCTGCCTCCATGTTAGTGACTCGCAGCAGCTGTGCAGCCACCTTAGGAGTCCATGGGACTTGTCCTCTCTGACCTTCTGAGGATCAGGAGGCCCAGGGGAAAGCCGCACGGTGATGGGTCGTGTATGTGTTGGTGCCTTTCATAGTCCCTTCCTGGGAACTGTCGCCCAGCTCAGCGTGTAGTGATATCGGGTTACCATGGCGTTTTCCTCATCCTCAGTGATCACTTCGACCGTCGCCAGCCTCGGGGTGGCTTCTGCCGCAGGGAAGGCTGTGAACTGCTGTGCTGGTTTCGGGTCTCTTTAATGATGTGTTGTTAGCAAGCCTTTCTCAAAATAATGAGCAATCAAAGCATGGAGTTAGGCTGTTTGAAAAGCTTGTCCTCGTCCTGCAAGTGGCAGTGGAAACCGTTTTGGAGGCCTGTGCCTCGCACATACTTCCCCAGAATGGTTCTGACTTGTTTAAACTAGTTTTGTAAGTGGGCTCCTCTGTGTGACCTGTGTTACTGTTGAGAAATGAAATGCATTTGCTGAAAGAAACCTCAGCTGATGTTGCCTTCCATGCACACGAGTGCGTGTTTCCATGTAAGGAGGCGGCTTCCATGGAGATAGGCTGCAGGCCACACTTAGAACGGACTTAGGCTCTGACCTTTGACTTTCCGATAACCACAGAGAAAGCTGAAGATAAAAAGAATGGCTCCATTTTTATTTGAAGTACTTATCTAAGAGAATGTTGTAAGGTGAATCGACAAGTTGAATTTATAGAGCAGGGAGTTGTGTTTTCCGTAAGCTAGTGCTTTTAGCTCAGTGAAAAGCGTGCTTGACCAGGCTTAGGGTCCTGATTTTTCATCATGGGAATTCCAGTTGGTTCCATAGTGAGTGAAATTGGAAAATCACCACTTTGGAGATTCCATTAAACTGTCAATGTGCAGTTTCAGAAAATAGCGGTAAAGTGTTTGGTTGGAATTTGGTCTTAAAAAATAAAACTGGAATTGATTAAAATGAATTTATTTTGTCTTTTACCCATATCATGGAGACATTTCGTAGTGAGTCATCTCACGTTGGGCAGGATTGTAGAGAAAGCCTCAGTGTGACAGCGTGAGCCTCTCGGTGCTGTGCTGTGGCTCTTGGTGCTCAGACACACGGGTCCCTGCCCTGGTGTAGCTCACCAGGGAAGGGAGACTACCGATTCCCTGACGGCATCGTGCCTCAGATAGCACAGGCAGGAGAGGAAAAGTACAGAAGGGCAGCGCTAGGAAGGATGGGGCATGCGTGTGTACCTGTGCGTGCGTGTGTATGTGTGTATGCACACGTGTGTGTATGTGTGTATGCAAGTGCGTGTGTGTGTGCATGCATGCACGGCTGGGCTTTCTAGGCAGGGCTCTCAGTGCCTGATGTGCTCTAGAAACTATAAGGAAGGCCATGTGTCCAGCAAAAAGTGAGCATGGGGGCTTTCAGGTTAGCTCAGTGGCTAAAGTGCCTGCGCAGGCATTCCCAGTTAGGCACAGGGGGCAGCGGTTCAATGCCCACCCCCACCCTAAGGCAGCCTGAGCCAGCCCCTCCCCTAAAAAAAAAAGTGAGCAGGGAGAAACTGGTCAGAGCTGTGGGCAATAGGAAGGGTGGGGTGGGAAGGAGGCTGCGCGGGTCCCGTGGGCTTCTGAAGAGTGGCCTTGAGGAAGGCAGTGCGCCACAGCACCGAGAACTTTCCTCAAGAGGAAAGAGAATGTGTTAGGAGGCCTGGAAGGTGTCCTGGCGGGGTAGCAGGCCTTAGGCGGATAGGTTTTAGGTGGAAGGAATCTACTGGCAAACGGGCTTGCGGCTGCCCTGCAGAAAGGATGAAACTGCAGGAGGGGCTGATTTGGGAGGAGAGAGGAAACCAGGAACCTGTCCGGTGTCCCTGGGGGTGCACGGTGGCAGCTGTGTCTGTGGCCTGAAGGCCCGAGGAGCAGGTGTCCGGATTGGACAGAGGAACTGTGGGAGCTGAGGTCAGGCTGTGAAGGCCTGGCTGTGGGCTCTGGAGGGTCTGGTCAGTGGTCACAACCAGGCCTAGGGCCAGCGCCCAGGTGGTACATGAGGAAAGAAAGGCGGTGCTCTGCATCTAGGCAGGAAAGCGAGAACAGGGTCACAGAAGGGCCCACCCTGGCCAGGACAGGAGTGGTACTGAAGACTAAGTGGCAAGCAGGCAGTGCGGGGGTTGGGGAGCTGAGTGCAGCAGCGGGCATTGCAGGCATCCGCCTCCAGTGACATCTGACTGAAAGTTGGAGGGCGGGACTGCAGGGAGGAGGGGTGCACAGTGGACAGGGAGCAACAGTGACAACCATGGCATCTTCTCCAGGCCCAGGCCTGAGTCTTAGGAGAGCAGCAGGTTCCAGTAGAGAGGGAGAGAGTACAGTGCCCTGGCAGGGGTGGCGTGTGCACACTGCCACTCACCACCACAGAGCACAGTGGGAGGTGGAAGGAGGATGTGTGCAGAGCCCTGTGCGAAGGACACCCGCCCAGGAGGGACAGGGCCAGTGGTGAGGTGGAGGCACAGAGGCAGGCCCCTGGGAAGTCGGCGATTGCTGACTTGGGGCTGACGAGCTGTGCTGTACCCTGCCTGTGGGTGGCACAGGGGCCATTGGACCCCATCTTGCTGCCACAGAGGCCTAAGGGGAGGCTTCCCCCCAGCCCCAGGGACCCTACCTTGGCTTAAGGACTTCCTGGCCGAAAGCTCATGTTGTCAACTTGCATGTGGCCATGTGATAGCATTCCTCATGCCTGCCTGCCTGGTGCTGTACTAAAAACTAGCGCTTTCACAACAGTATGTCCGATCTCTTTCCGTTCTCCGCTGCTCCTCAGGTTTCCTTTTGTATCACCTGTCCTGTGTTCATCCTCGCAGGGGTTCCCCCCTCTTCAGCTGTCAGCCATTGGTCTTACCATTGATTCACCAGACCCCCACACTAGTGATTCCCTGCTTGACTTTTCCACCATTGCTGATTTCATAAAATCCTCCATTTTTGCAAGATTTGATTTTTTCCTTCACTTGACCTGTAGGGCAGGGCAGAAACCTCTCTGAGCCACCCATCCTGAATTCATGACTAATTCCCAAGGTTCCTAAGCAGATCAGCTCTCCCAAGGGCTGGGATTCGGGAAGAAGCAGGCCTCAGGGACCCCAGCCATGCTGGAACAGCCCGTTCAGCCCAGCAAACGTGAACCTAAGTGGAGCCAAGTTTCAACTCAGTGCCCTAAACAGGTGCGACTCTTCTGGGCCATTTCGTAGGCATCAGCTTTGGTTTTGAAGCAGATATCTTGGCTTATGGGGTGCTGAGCCGACCACGTGGTCCCTGTCTATGGTCTCTGCACAGATAGAGGGGAAGGTGTAGGGGTATGGGCTGCTGTGCCCAGTGGAGCCCGGATCCTTCAGCAGTCGGCAGCCAAGTCAGCAGCCCAGCGATGTCTGTGGAGCCCTCAGGGAGGCAGTGGAACTTCCTGTTTCAGGGGTCCCTTGCTAAGGAAAACTCTTGAACTTGTTCTTGGGGAGGATTTCCTGTAGACCTTGCGTCCTTGCCTCAGGGGAAACCACTTGGCTAGCCTGGCTCCCGAAGCAGGTAATAACGGGGTGCTCACCCTAAGTGTCATTTCTCTCCCTCTGGTTCTACACAGAACCAATGTATTACCCCTTCTTCAAAGAAATCCTCACATTTTCATGTAGCGTCATTTGTCTGAATTCAGAATATGCTTGTTTACTATAAACCATAGAGTTTGCTTTCTTGCCACTGAGCACCCTGGAAGTATAGGTCTCATTAATTGGGTCTCCAGAATATTTAAGTACCACACAAGTTTCCATGGCACGGTTTCTTCTCCTGATTTCTTCATTATTATGTCAAGAACCTAGGCCTGTTTATAAACTCCACAGGGGCCTTTTTTATAGTGGTTATGAGCAGGTTTTAATAAAATTGGAGCTATCTCTCGAGATCACAGATATGGGGCCTTTAACATTGGGTGTTGCCTAGCAACCTGGCAGTCCCTGCCTTTCCTGGATCCGTAATGACATGATGCACTTTCTTTGCTGGTCCTGATGAAAATGTAATGGAAATAATCCCTTTCTAAGGGTTACACTCCATGAATGGACAACAAAAGAGCTTTTTCCCCCCTCTTTCTGCAGCCTGGGCAGGTTTTAATTCAGTGCACATTGTATTGTTTTACTGTGTGTAACAGAATGCAATATAGTGTACGATAGCATTCTTAGAAGGAAGGCCTGTTGTTCTCAAATCATAGTTGTAAACACCATCAAAATGGTTAATAAATGGCCCTGTATCCTCAGCATGTTAAAAAGAAAATTGGATTTATTAGTTAATTCAGGAATGCCTGTTTAGGCGGACTAAGAACTCATTGTGTATGTCAGCCTGGCCTCAGACTCACAGTGATCCTCCCGCCTCGGCCTGCAAAGTTCTGAGTTTGTACCTGTGCTCTACCACACGTTGATGGTGTCTAATGCCTGTAAGGCAGGAGAATAACACGGCCAACCAGAACTGCATAGGGAAACCCCGCCTCTAAAAACAAACCAGGGTCTGGCTGTTCTGTGTTTGGTTCTGATCAAATGAAAACCTTTTCTTCCACCCAGTACCAAAGAGTAGCAGCACACAGGCTCCTAGTACAGTATGAGCACTGGTGGGGGCTGTAAGAGTGCCTGGACAGGGACCAGGGCTCAATCCTGGGTGCCACATGCCATGACAGCCTCACCCCTGGGACACCTGAGCGTAGACTGAATCTAGGTGTGGTGGCGCACATCTGTGGTCCCAGAGCTGGGGAGGTTGAAAACTGGAGGATTGCTATGAGTCCGAGCTGCATAGTAAAACCCTGTACCAAATACTTAAAAAAAAAAAAAAAAGAGCGCCTTGGCTGACCCAGTTCTCTCCTACTGTTTGCAATTCAACCTAGCAAACAAGCAAGACAATCCACAGAGACCCAAGCAATGATTTTACAGAGTGAAGGCTGCAAGAGTAAGACCATCTGAGAAAAGGCACGGGGCAGAAGGAGCACAGAGCAGGCTGTCTAAGGCCTGCCCTCCCGTTCCTTCCTTCCTTCACTTCCCCATTTATTTTGCGGTCCTGGGCTTGAAACCAGGAACACTGTAGTGAGCTATACCACAGCCCTTTTTAAAAAATAAATTTGTTTGTAGATAGGGTCTTGCTGTGTAGCCCAGGCTGACCTCCAACTCATGGCTATCCTCCTGCCTCAGCCTCCTAAGTGCTGGGGTCATGGATATGTACCACCACTCCCAGCCCTAATTTATTTATTTATTTATTTATTTATACTTTGCGACTTAGTGTCTGTCTGGGCTGGGCTCTTCCTTGCAATTCTGCCTCAGCCTCCCAGAATGCCAGGATTCCAGGCCTGGGCCATTATTCCTGTTTCTTCCATACCCTTCTGTTTACATACAGGGTGGGGGTGAGGGCGGCACTTACTTCAGACAAAAACCTGGAACGACCAGAATTTGAGCTGCTGTCTGCAGTATTTATAGATGAAGACATGCAGAATGGGAGGGACAGTGACTGAAGTAAAAACAAGGAAGAGTTTTCACAAATGGCTCTGTTGGGGCTTGAATTCAGGAACCTGGGGCTGCGGTGCAGCTCAGCCACAGAGCTCAGGCTTAGCCTGGGCCCGGCCCTCAGCACAGAAGGAGAATGAGCCACGATCCATGCGGAGTCCAAGTGCAGGCTGGAGGGTGTCATTCCCGACACGTGGACCAGCTGTGCAGGCCGAAGACCACGGTTCAGGGCCTCCCGAAAAGCCACAGAGAGACCCACCCGGCCTCTGCTCCCGGGCAGGAGAGGGGCCCAGGATGCCCACTGGCTTTTTGTAGCTGTCAGTGGGAGCTGGGGGGCTGGCCTGGGGCACAGCTGAGCAATGAGGTTTCAGGCTTCAAACTTGGCAGTCTTCTTCCTGCCTCCATCCCCCTAGTGAGGGGGAAACAGGTGTGCACCCCCACCCAGCTCAGGGTGTTGCTTCTTTGCGATGCTCTCGCTGTGTACTGAGGCAGCCCTTAGATTCATGATGCTTGTGCCTCAGCCTCCCAGAGCTGTTTATGTTAGAAACAGGGTTTCGCTATGTTGCTCAGACTGGTCTTGAACTCTTGGGCTCGAGAGATCCACCTGCTTCAACCTCCCCAGTAGCTGGAACAGCAGGCACGCAACACTGTGCCTGGCGCAGAACCAGGCTCCTGAGTGTCCTTCAGGGACTGTGTTGGTGGTGGCTTGGTCTCCAAAGTGGAGCCAGGAGGTGCAGGTCCTCAGGGGCCCTGTGGGACTCTGGCCCCTTCTTGCTTCCTGGCCCTTCGGTCCCTCCTGAGAAGATGCTCCACCGGCTGGAGGCTCCAGGGCCTGAAACCTTCCACGCTGAGGCAAAGAGACATCTTTTTTCACTCAGGAGGCCAAGGCAGGAACACCATGTGTCTAGACCACTTGCCAGGCACACACAAGGCTGTGCATCCTGCCCCAGTGAGGAGAGGAGGGGTGTGTACAGAAGTTAATTCTGTAGATGCTCTCCTACATTTATTAAAGTTCTTATCACTATACATATTTAAAAATTGTATTCTCGGGCCGGCCAAATAGCTCAATGGATTAAAGTGCCAAAAAAGGCACAGAGGCCAGGGGTTCAATACCCGGGCCCACCATGCTGTCCCTATCACCCCCAACCCCGGGCACACTGAGAAGGCAATTGAGACTGAGCTTGGTGCCAAACGCCTATAATCCCAGCACTTGGGAAGCTGTAAACGGCGGATCACTAGGAGTCCGATCTAGTAGTGAGACCCTGAACATCCTGTAGACCCTTCCCTAAAAGTTAAATAAATAAATAAATATCATATTCTCTCTAGACTATAGTAGACCCACAGGCTTTAGAGTAGGAGCAATGCCAGTCTAAATCAGTGAAAAGTTTGATATAGACTATTCTTTTAAAATATTTTCTGTCATTTTAAGGAAGTATTTGCGATTATAAGATAATATGTGTATATGATGTTCATAGCAATTTGATCGCAAGAATCAAAAAGGAGCAAGTGCCCAGGTGTTCATCTGAACTGGTGGAGGGCAGGTGGCAGGCAGGCAGAGGGCAGGGTGGAAATCTGCAGCTGCAGCCAAGGTCACTTGCTCTGGCGCATGATGGCCAGCTGTTGAGAGATGCGTGCCCGCAGCACCACCCAGCACCCACCCCTCGTCACCAGGCACCAACCCCGCAATTAAACTCAAGTCCTGAGGTCTTAGTTTAGAAAAAACAAGGCCTGCATTAACAGCTGTGGCGTAAGAGCAGAGCAGCAGGTGCACCGAGGCTCACTGTTGCTGTTCTAGTTAGCAAGGCTTGGCAGCCAATCCTCACTGAGCCTGCGTTCTGGTCCAGTGTCATGTTCACGGCCTCTGTCTCTAATGTTTAGATTACCCCGCAGCAGAGTCACAAGCAGGGGGAATCCAAGTCACAGTCACAAGAAGTGTCAGGAAGAGAACATTGGCTAAGAAGCCTGTGAAGGGCCGGAGTTTTCTCTGTGCTCCAGGGATGTATCCCCAGGGACTGCATCCAAGGAGCAGTCAGTGTGACTCTCATCACAGACCAGTCAGCACAGACAGGGGCCAGGAAGTTGGGTGCGGAAGCTGGAGGAGCTTCCTAGAGTCCACTTGCAGAGTCGGGTCTCAGCTCTTTCCTGTCCAGTGCCTGCCCTGTGCTGGGTGCACCACTCACCGCCCCAGAGCTGAGCACCAGTGTCCCTGTGGGGCCGCTGTGTGGATCACAGGGTGGTGACGTGGTCGGTGTCTCTCAGGCACCATGGCACGCACACGCCAAGTGCGTGTCAGGTGTGCACTCCATGTTGCTCTGTGCACACCTGCACTCCAGCAGTAGCGCTCCTGAGCTATAGGAGCCTTGAAGCATAGAGGAGGCTCCTGCTCCTCTCCCCCACTGTCTCCGTGTATTGCTTAGGGAGCTGAAGACCTGCTGACACCTGACGCAGGAAGCGGGGTGGCCCCAGATGGCTCCCCTAGGTCCTGACCCCTCTCTGGCCCTGTGCTGCTGGCAGGAGAGAATCCTCAGTCCCTGGAGTATGAAGCTGTTGCAACGGGCTGTCCCACGCACCCCCAGGAGCTCCTTGCATCTCATTAGGCCCCATTGTGTGGTTAGCAGAGCTGGACACAGCGGCCCTGGTCACTCGAGGGTGGGCAGTGGGGTCCCTCTCAACATCATGCACAGGGTGCAGCCCCCATTGCTCCCACAGAGCCTGGCTGACCATGCCAGGCCATCACAGGGGACAATACTGGCGGTCGTGTCCCTCCCTCAGGGCTCTGCTGTCCTCGCTGCCTGGCTCCCCTGAACTGTCGAGTGGCTTGGAGCTGGGATACTGTGTGCCGCTGAGTGCTCTCCCAGGTTTCCTGGTGACTGTCCTCAACTGTCGGTGGTGACTGTGGGCTGGGAGACTAGAATTGCTTCTCTGAGCACTGCCTGGATGCCAGGGCAGCCAGCAGGCACAGAGCATCTCTGGGCCAGCCCTCCAAATGAGTCACCGACCTGGTCACAGGAGCACATCCCTGCGGGGAAAGGTGCCACCCACCTACAACCAAGAACCCCAAGTGCAGCTTCCCTCCCAGCTGCGACTAGGAGGGCTGTCTCCTCCAGGCTCTCGAAGCCCAGGGCCTGCCGTGGGCTCTGCACCTGCAGCAGACCTGCCCGCTTCAGCCTCCTTACAGCCGGGCCCTGCAATCTGGCCCGATAGGGCTGCTCTGGCTAGTCAAGTTGTCTGATGACTGGTGCCCTTGGGAAGCCGGAATGCCGTGAGGTGTGCCAGCAGCAAACGTTTCTCAGTGCAGGTCACTCCTGCTTGACCTTTGGATCTCTCTGAAAACAGCGACCCATGTAATGCTGTGGACCCCGAAACACCCAAGTGTAACAGGCCCGTCCAGCTCTTCGGCTCTGCGCCTCCCGGCAGGTCCTGGAGCCCTGTGGGCTCGGGTCTAGCTCTCTGCTCCCCAGCTGCCCAGCTTCGGCTGACCCTGGATACCATAGGAAATCGGGTCGTGTTCCGAATTTTGTCTTCTCACATCTGGGTTCTCTCAGTCAACCTGAGTCTACAGCTTCTTACTTAAAACCCCAAGGCAGCTTTTCCCTGGTGGTGGCACCCAGCCTGTCCGGACTGAGCCCTCTGCCCCACTCCCTGCTGCACATCACGCACATCATGCTCTCTCAGAGTCCTCCAAGCTCTCTGGGCCACAGGCTGGGCCTCTTCACTGCCTGTGCAGCCAGGGTGATGGGCTCCTCTCTGACCCACGCTGCTGCCTGCCTTTGCCTCACTCCTGGCACCTCCCGGGCAGACTCCTAGGGACTGGCAGCCTCCAGCCCACCAGAAGCAGCTCCCACTGCCCTGTGAGGGGCCTGCGCCCTCTGGCCCTCTGGCCCTCTGGCCCTCTGGCCCTCTGCACCGCCTCCTCCAGGAGCACTCACCTCTTGTGTGAATCACCATCCCTGCCTTCAGCTGTCCTCCTGCTTCTGCATGTGCCAGCGTCCTCTCAGCACAGTGCAGAGTGTCCTCTTGAGACCTGGACAAGATTTCGGTGCCCTAAACCCCCAACTCCCCTGTGCCAGAAGAAGACCCAAGTTCCGCCTCATCCATCTACAGGGCCCACAGTGGGCCTGCACTGCCTCCGTGGCTGCCCCCTCTCCTGCTGCTTTACCTTTCCTCAGCCAGTTGGACACATTTGCTGCTTCTCAGATGTTAGGGCCTTTGTATGTGCTGTGTCCTCTCCTCTTTCCAGAACATTCCTCTACATGCCTGCATGGCTCCTCCCTCTTTCCAGAATATTCCTTCACATACTCAAGTGGCACCTCCTTCCAGAAGATCACTGCCTGTGCCTGCATGGCTCCTACTTCCTTTCGCCAGAATATTCCTCTGGATGCCCATGTGGCTGCCTCTTTCACTCCTTCAAGTCCAGCCTGGGGGAGCAAGGTGCCTCCCAGGCACATCCCCTCTGCCTCCCAAATCGCTTTCACGCTCCCTGTCACTGTTTTGTCTTAGGCCTTGTCCTTGATTTGTTACTTGCCTGCCCCTCGAAGGCACAAGTGAGGTACACTGGGACCTTGCCCATTTCCATCGTCTCTGCAGTCTCGCTGCCCGGACACTGTGCCAAGCACAGGGTGGTTTAGAGACACAAGCAACCTCTCTAAGTTTGGGCACTGTCCCCAGGGCCTCAGCTAGGCCTGTCCTTCAGTGCCTGTCCCTCGCTGTCTGCCTGCGAGCCCTACAGTGGAGACCACGGGAGGCAGAGAGCGCTGGTAAATGCCCAGCTTGGAGAGCCACCATGGCTGGGCCGGAACCTGGCTCCCGTGCTCACAGCACAGGGCCCGTCACCTTCCTGCACTGCCAAGTCTCCATCTAGGATTTGGGCCTCCCACAGCACTGTCCAGGGACAGGACAGTGGGCAGCATGGAGCTGGGGACTTCTGAAAAGCAGGCACTGCCAAGAGCAACTGGCCCGGTGGCCTGGATCCATGGTGCTCCTCAGGCACACAGTCTCCTCCTGTTACTGTTCACAAATGTGTTCATCACACCCCTGTGAGCCCTGCTGCGTGCCAGGCTCTGGTTTCCTGTGAGCAGCTGTGAGCACCCATAGATGCCTCCAGGCTCAGAGAGGCCCCACATGCCCGATGGAGTGGTAGGACCCCGGTGTCCCCTCAAGACTGCTGTGCCCACCTGCCGATGCCAGAGTGTCCCTAGCATGTCCCCGCACACAAAAAGGCATCCTGCCCATGCCACCATGTGCCCCTGTGCTGGTGCTGAGATGACCTCCATTTGAGTTGTGGTCGAAGAAAGCTCTGCCTTGGGGAACTTTGTACTTGTCGCTCAGTTCGTGGGCCATCTCTTTAGGCTAAAGTAGGGGTAATGCACTGGTCTGCTAAGTTCCTACAAGAATCCTGTGCCGGCCCGGAGTCCCCATGTACACTATGCCAGGATCCTAGGCCAGCGAGTGAGATGCATCGTGCGCTATAGAGCCAATGCTGTCCTGTGCCTGCATAGGGTGCCAGAGGTGGGGAGCTGAATCGTGGCCATGCGTACCCCACATTTACACCTGCTGCTCGTCATCAGACCCTTCCCTCCCTGCCATCCTCAAATTAGGTCCCAGCCATACTGTGCCCCCCTCCCTGGGATGTTGCATCTGGCTGCATGCACTGTGCCAAGACAAGCCTGGACCACTGCCTGCTGCCTCGGACCTGCAGCTGTTCCCTGGGCCCTGCTGGGCTCTACCTGTCCTCCTTAGCCAGAGCATGGATTTTCTTAACAAAATCACATCTTTATTTTCTGATTTCATGGGTAGCCCATGATCTCTAGGGAAAATAATTTAAGCCTTACTGACATGGCCAAGGAAGCTACAGCTGCAGTGGTAAAGCACACTCGTGCCGCCCGTGCTACCTCTGCACGCCAGGCTGGGCAGCGTGGCGCTGGCGTCTGCTTAGGTCTCAAGCACACTGCGAAGATGCCACTGTGTGCCGCCCGCGGACACCACTGCCTCCTCAGACCTGGGCCAGCGTCAGAACTGACCTGTTGGGGTCACAGAGTTTGGAAACAGTACAGCCAGTGGGAAAAGCAGTCTGTGGCACACCGGTCTCACCCTTTACCTCTAGTGTGCCAATAGCTGTCACATCCCAGGCTCAGTCTGATGCAGCCTGATGATTTCTGAGTGATCCCCTTCCCTTAATAGAAAAACAAGTAACATCACAGGAGGGGCGGATCTGTGGTGGAGAACTCCAGGGCCAGGCCTTATCCATGGTGGCCTTAGACAGGGAAGCAAATCTAATTATAAAATTACCTATTTTTCTTCTCACCAAGGCCAGAATGATCATTTAAATTACCTAGTAGGAAAAATACACCATGCTGAACTGCAGTGTGCAGGTGTTTATCTCCGAGAGGCTGCAGGCACTCCCCAGGGTAGAAAACTGGTTTGCACAGAGCTATTTGTTCGAAGGTTTTCTGTTTTGATGCATTTTCAAGCTAGCTATTTCATTTTAGCATAGCTAGCAATGAAATAAACAAAGTGTGAAATATGAGACAATGCTAGTTAAACATTTATACCAGCCCTACCCTGTCACTTCTTGAAGCTATTAAAATGTAATGTTTTTATATGAAATCATTATAAATTTATAGCAAGTCTGATCTGCGTTGATGCCCCTCTCCACAGCTTGTGAGGTTTGGTTCCAAATTTCAGGCGCAGCTGCTTCTCTGAGCAAGAGGTGCTAGACAATTAGCTTTTGTGATTCAGGGTGTAACAGACCTCATTTGCATGAAACACAAGTGCTGATTGCGCAGTTTGATCTGAGACCTCCGGTATGTCCCCAACAGGGCTATGACAGCTCTTGTGCACTGCAGAGGGCGACTGTGAAGGTGGCCGCACAGAGCTCTCTGCCGAGAAGTCCCTGTTAAGGATGCAGTCAGGAGGGGCAGCCCCAGACAGCGGTTCCAGACTGGGGGAGCAGTGGGATCATTGCTCTGTGAGCAGAAGTTAGGCCCTACGGGGCTGCGGATGTGGCTGCGGCTGGCCCAGGGCACTTTAAGAACAGTCCCTCCTCCCAGGTCTGGTCTGTGTGGATGGACCCGTGCTCCCTGTCCTGTCACTGTCAGTTCCCGGAGCCCATACCAGGAGAACAGCCCTTGCTGGTAGGTGCAGGGCTGGAGGCGCACGGTCTCTCCTCCCTTGCCAGCTTGCCTTGCTCGCTCTCTCACCTCTCTCACCAGCAGGCATCTCTGTGTGCTGTGGTTACAAGCAGCAACTCTGAGAGTGGTAAGAGGACACCTCTGGCTGCAGTGCCAGGGCTGGGGGAGGGAAAGAGGATCGCTAGACCTAAGAAGAACACGTGGGAGTGGGGACCCGAGCCTCTCTGGGTTCCACAGGGCAGCAGAGGTCAAGCACTTAGCCTGGGAGGACACAGCACAGACTTAGATTGGAAAACAAGTTCTAGTCTGCTAGGCAGGGCTTACCCAGCCTGGGGAGCCCCAGTGTCCTGTCTCAGAGTAGGGTCCCTTTCCTGTGTGCTCAGTGCCCTCTGTACATCAGCCCTGCCAAGTTCTGTGAGGGCCCAGCTTGAACAAGAGCACAGGGAGGAGCACTCACCCTGTGGCAACCTCAGGGTCCCCCAGGCTCATGGGTTGGAGACCTGTTGCCGCGCAGAGCTGCCACGCAGGTAAAGTGGCAACCAGCTGCAGATGCTGGTGACAGCCACACTGCCCTGGGAGGAGCAGCCCAGGGCTGTGGCGCTTAGCAAAGGAGAGATCAGGTCTGCTGAGTCCTGACTCGCTGAGCTCCCCCAGGATGCCTGGTGAGGTCCTCTTGCAGGCAGAGCAGGTCCCAGAGACCCTGTGGTGGGCCACCCCGGAAGCCAGCCCTGCAGCATCCACAAGGGAAGCAGGAGCGGAGCCACTGTGACTGAGGTAGTGGGGCACAGAGAGCCACCTGCGACCTCATCCAGCACTGTGTGAATGAACAGCCCGAGTACACTCTGCATACTTAGGCCCGGGGTCGTCAGGTGACCTTACTGAGCCAGCTGTCCGTATTAGCAGTGCTGCTCCTGACTGGGAGGTGGGGCATTGCCTAGAGCCAGCGTGCACCTGAGCTCCAGCGCGGCTCCCAGGAGCCACGAGACCAAGCTTAAGACTCCTACAGGTGAGCAGGAGACAGCGTCCCCAGCATGGGCCCACTGAGCCCTGCTGCGGTTTCCTAAGCTTTAAGTGGCCAGCGCAGCACAGAGGGCAGGCAGGGAAGCTGAGGCAGCCCTGCCCAGCTGCTCCCAGCCTGGCCTCATCTGACCTCCAGGGTTTAGACACTCCACCTTGAGAGCCTCCTCTGGGCCAGCCCTCTGCCCCCAAGCGGCCTGCCTGTGGAGGGTGGGCTCCCTGGGGGGAGGCGGTGAAGCTGACAGGAGCAGGACTGCTTGGCTGGGCAGATTGACAGAGTGTGGCTTAGGAGGGGAAAGTGGAACAGGCTAAGTGTATTATCTGGCTGGGTTGTGTCGCAGACCCTGGGCTGGGGACACAGAGCAGATGAGGAGAACCCAGCACTGGCGCACAGCTGAAAGCAGAATAGGAATGGCAGTGTGGCTCTGAGCATCCACGCGTGAGTGGATCACTGATCCCTCCTGATGCCATCAGTAGCTCTTGTGATCAACACGGGTCCCAGCGCAGCTGCGGAGGCGTAGCTGTGCTGCGTAGTGAGCCAGCTGAGCTCCCAGTGCCCAAGCTTTGTTGCTTTCTCTGCAGAAACAAGTCCTTTTCTGGTGAAGCCGCCTCAGTCCTCTGAAGGCCGCTGCAGCCTAGACTAGCACCACGAAGCAGCTCCAGCCTGCTGTGCGACGGTGGTAGGGCCGGCAAGCCTGGCCTGGCCACCACAGACACAGGCCTGGTGACTCCGGTGAGGTGAAAGTAGATTTGGTTGTGGTCAAACATGCACACAGGCACATACACGTGTGTGCACACACACACACATGCACACGCATGCACCAGGCCGCCAGATACTGCACCTTTCAGCTTCTTATACAAGCCGAATGGCAACAAGCCTACAATTGAGCAATTACTGCTTTGTCTATAAATGTAAGGAATGCACAAAAAGGACAGTGAAAGGGAAAAAATCATCTAGAAAGATGATTTCTGCATTCCTCATATAATAAGGAAACAACCTGCTAATGAAATAAAATTTATTGTATGAAATCTGTTTTTCTGCTCAAGAATATCTGGAAGGGGGGATCTGCAACTTTTCATGTTACTCTTAAAAGGGCCAGTGGCTCACAAAATTGAACACAAAAGTTCAAGGACATGCCACGTCTCTGTGGAGAGGCAGAGACAGCCGCAGGGTTGCGTGAGACCTCCCTACAGTTGGCATTTTTGTTGCCTACTAGGTGAAAACATGAGAACCCTAAATCTGATGAATGGCAGATTTGCATAAATATGGAAAGGACCTGCATTTGTGAGGAAATGACTTTCAAAACTGCATTTTGGTCTGGAGAGCTAGCACAGTAGAATAAGCACTTGCCTGGCAAGCGCAGGGTCCTGAGTTCAATTCCCGGTACCGCAAAAACAAAACAAAAAAAAACTACATTTATCAGACTGGACATGGTGGTGCAGGCCTGTAATCCCAGTGCTTGGGAGGCTGAAAACAGGAGGATCACTATGAGTCTGATCTGTGTAGTGAGACCCTGTACTAAATACATTTTAAGAAAAGCTTCTAAAACATGTATTTATCACAGTGTAGCATTCAGTGATGAGATACATGCAGGTGCCTGGCAGGCTAGCCCTTGACATCATACAGAGAGCTGTGTCCACATGAGTGGCTGCAAGATGGACAAAGTCACCTCCACCTTATTTTTCGAGAGGGTCTGTGTAGCCTGGAGGGGCATGGTGACACTTTTCTGGGGCAGGAGAGTTGGAAAAATTACTCTATTTTGTTGAAAGTCGGATAAAGTGCCTTGGGCCCTGCCCTTGGCAGAGAGAGTCTAGAGAAGCCCAGACTTTGCAAGTGGCCGAACCTCTGCTGGGAGCCAGAGTCTCCTGCTTTGTCTGATGGTGGCTGAGGACTGAGGACTGAGGACAGGAAGGCAGCTGGCTCTGCGAGGGCTGGCCCAGCCTTTCCCAGGATGGGGCTCTCGGGAGGTGCGGGGCTGCCCTGCTGTTCTGTGGGGTGGGCATGCAGTCCTGAGGCACCCTCTTCTGAGCGCCCCAGGAAGGTGGGGGTGCAGGGTGGAGGGGCTGTGCCTTTTTTATTGAGTAGATGTTTGCAGTCCATAGTGGTAACAGGTATTATGGGAAGAGCAGTGGCAAGTGTAGGACACGGCTTCGTTCTTTTCTCCCGTTTGGTTTTCACCTGCGCTGTTCCTTCCTCTCCCTTCCTGTCTGCAAAAGCTATTTTCATCTGTTTTTTTCCTTCATTATTCAGCCCCTTCACCTTTCTCCTTTTCCCCCATCCATTCAAAAAGATCCCCTAATTTATCTTCCATTCTTTCTCTATGACAATTTCTCGTGTAAGGGAAGCCAACCAATAATTTGTGTGTCTGATTTGTTTTCCATAGTGTTAGGTTCTCAAGTTGCATACATTTTTCTGGGAAGGCTCAGGTTTATCATTTACAGCTCTGTAGTGCTGCATGATATGGAAAACCACGTCTCCTATATCCATTCCTGTGTTGATGACACAGAGGCCACTTCTGGGGTTTCGCCTTGGTGTGCAGTGCTGCCGTGCAGCCTGTGGCTTGTCCCTTTGGCACAAATCAGGAGAGCCCAGGCCCAGGGCCCAGCGGCAGCCTAGGCACCATGCTTCCCTCAGTGCCACTATCCTAGTTAGGTTGCCTTTGTGGATAGCGTTGGGGAGACACTTGCTGGGAGACTGGAAGCCCTGGGAGTGACACAAGAGGGGCATGTGGCAGCTCAGCAGGAGGCAGCACTCTATCTGTGCAACCTGTGCTGTGGCCCGAGCCCTGGAGCGGCCCTGGCCCTCCGTCGTCAGAGATGGAGGGACACACAGCCCCTCCATGTGGACTTGAGCCTGGAGCTGAGCCCCTCCTGAGTCCCAGGTCAAGATGAGAAGCCCTACTCCCTCCCCCACAGTGATGCTGCACCAGACCCACAGCCAGGGCCTGGCTGCCAGGGTGACCCTGTGTGGCAGCAGTGAGGCCATGGACCACCCCACCTGTGCTCAAGGTAGGGACACCTGGTGCCTGGTGAAGTCAACTCTGCATCAGGTGGATGCTGGAGCCTCTTCCTCAGGACAGAGACTGTAGCAAGGGCTAGCAGCCAGGCCCCTTTGGACACCTGAGGCAGTTGTGGCCCCTTGATGTTCAAGTGTCTCCCTCGCCCCACCCAAAGCACTGCTGGGCATCTGTCTCCTTGCTGGGCACCGATGTCCTTCAAGGAGAAATGAGCCCTGTGTGCACCTCACCCAGCCCAACACAGTTCCAAGTGTGTCAGGCAGCCGGAGCCTTGGTAGGTACTCTGTGACCCGGACCTCACGTCTCTGTGGTCCTGCCTCGGAGACTCCACAGGGCCGCCTAAATCAGGACTGACCGCAGGCCCTTCTGCAACACTGAGAGCACTGCACACAGGCTGGGTGCACGGAAGAACTGGGTCTTAACTTCATTCCTTTTTTTTTTTTTTGTGGTATTGGGGATTGAACTCAGGACCTTGCGCCTGCCAGTCAAGTGCTTATTCTACTGAGCTATCTCCCTGGCCCCAACTTCATTCTATGTTAACTAATTTAGACTTAAATTTAAAAAGCTACATAAGTTTTAGAACCACTGTAGGAGATTGTGACCGACTAGTTAAGTCTTCCAGGCCAGAGAGACGTTGTGGACAGGAGCTCTCAGCAGCCGGAGGCGGAACCAGGACAGGCCAGACCCGGCACAGCAGTCCCTGCCCCACCCTTCTTCTTCAGAGGCCACAGTGGCTTGGACTTGGGCTTGGCCTGACCTTTGTCTTTGCAGCCTCTAGCGGTATCCAAGCACCTCACAGTCAGATAGGTTGGAGAAAAAAGAACAAAAACAAAACTACCTGCTTTTAGAAATCTGAAGAACAAGCATTAAAAACTCAATCAGAAATCAAATGATTTTTGCACAGTAGAAATAATACATACTTTCCCTCCAAATTAAAACACATGCTCCCAGCAATTTAATTATGCAAATATATATAAGGCAGCAGCGGGGCGGTGTGAAAGGGGAGGAATGAAGATTGATGAGTTGAAATTTTTGGTGACATTCTCCTTGTTAATTTCCCCTTTTGGTTGATTTTCATGTGCTGCTTAGTGAACTCTTCGTTTCTTTATAATAAGTGACTTGACAAATTTATGCAAATAGTATTAATCACTGCTGAGCAAAGCAGCAGCCACAGCCCCCACCTCCCTTCCACGTATGGGTCCTTAACTTCCAGGGGGACACACAGCCTCCATGCGTAGACCGGGCAACGGGGAATTCTGAATACCAAAATACCGTCCTCACTTTCCTAACAGAGGCCCAAGCCAGAGGTGCAGAGTGGGTGGAGACCAGTGTGTGGTCCCCACCTCCTGGAGGAGTCCTGGAGACCCTACCCTGGGGACCTGCCAGGGACAGGGGAGGCGGGCCGGGAAGGAAGGTGCCTCCTTGTGACCCTGGAGGGCAGCGATGTCTCCATCTCTGGCGTTGTCCATGGCCCTGAGCTGCTCACTTGTAGGGCCACCTTGTGGCTGTGAGTCCCCTGTGCTGGCAGTTCTCTGGGGTGCAGAGGCTCTGTCCCCTCAGGGCTTTCAGCAAGGGTTGGTTTGCCTGTCACCCTGACTGGCTAAGGGACTCCAGACCGTGGGTCATGTTCTGGGAGTGATGGTGGTGGCTTCTGGGAGAGGGGGCCAAGTGGGCAGCCTCCCAGCAGTGGGCAACATCTTCCTAGGGCCTGGACAGAGCAGGATGGCAACAGAGGGGACTCAGTTCCCAACCTGCAGCGCAAGCCTACACCGGGCGCATGCCTGGGCTCAGACCCCAACCGCAGCTTCCCTGGCTGTAGTCACAGGTGGCAGAGGGGGATGTCAGCCGCTGCACTGTGTGAGCCGGCATCTTGAGCTGGTGTACATGCGTGTGTGTACGTGCGTGCGTGAGCACTCACACGCCCACATAGGCACCTGTGCACACAGCTCTCAGGTCCACGGTGGATCCTGAGCCGCTCTGGATCCAATGCACAGCCCAGCCAGGTCCTCTCTTCCCTAGACTCCGCATGGGGAACCAGAGGGCGTCCTGGTGAGTCATGTCCCAACAACTGGGATCTGTTTGCATATAGTGGTTTCTGATTCATCAACCTGGTGGAACTTTTCTCTCAGTATTGTGCAGTCCAGGCTGACCTTGAACATGCAGTGACCCCTCCTCCATCAGCAGGTGTGCAGCACCAGGCCTGGCCAGATAGCAGGGTTAAGAGCAGTCCTCGGCGGCAAGGGAAAGGCCCCTGGCAGTGAAGGACACAGGGAAGGTCGCAGTCCCCAGGAGCCACGCAGCCAGGAGAGCCTGGGCGGCTGTGCTGACAGCACCGTCTTTGGCTGGACTCTGCAGCAGAGCCTTCAGCTCAGGACCCCGCCTGTGTCCAACCTCCTGGCTGCCCACTGGGAGGAGGGGAGGCAGGCGCGTGCACGCTCCCTGCTATTGGAGGGAAATTGGGGCTGCAGCGGCCGCCTCTTACCCTGTTTACTTCCTCCCTTTCAAGGGTGTCTCTGAAAGGCTCTCTGTGGAGCAGAAACGCTATTTTGAAGGTGAACATGAAAGCTTTCTTGGCAAAGAAATTGCTTTGTTCCATCTGAGAACCCTCTCTGCCTTTGAGTGCAGAGGGTGCAAGGCCATGGGGCCTCAGCAGCTCCCAGCGCCCTTCTCTGGTGTGTCTGGAGTCAGGGCAGGACAAGGGCCTGGTCTCTCTGTCCAGGACACCAGCCCTGCCCATCACAGGACATGATATGTTCAGGGCTGCCTGTTAGCCAGGCCTCCTGTGCAGTCATGGGAACCCTGGTGGCCAAAGCCAGTTCCCAGCCATAGGCTGGGATTTAGGGACCTGAGCTTGAGGCATTTCCACTGCCACAAGGCCGTGGGATTCCTGTCTTGTAGAGTGAGTAAGCCTGTGCGAAAGACCAGTGCCAGCCGCAGAGTGCTGTTGGGGCTGTGTGGGTACGTGCAGGTGTGGGTGTGTGTGTGTGTCTGTGTGTGTCTGTGTCTGTGTGTGTGTCTGCGTCTGTGTGCCTGAATGCAGGCTCGCGTGCTTTTCCTTGGCCTGGCCAGCGGCTGGCGCTGCTGTTCCCTACCTACCCCTCACACAGGACACTGCCAGAACCACGTGGAGTCACACTTGGCCCCACCACCAGGCTCCTGTCTGCGTACAGATAAGGTAAACCCCTGCAGCTGCCCCTCCGTGTTGGGGTCGGGCCTGGGACACTCAGGCCTCCTCGTGGATGTGATCACATCCCTGGCATATGGTGGTTGGCGTTTCATACACTGTGTCCTCCCAGTTCCTCGCACTGCCACTGGAGGACCTCAGGTGTCGAGCGAACAGTGCTCACAGTTGTTAGGCAGCATTGGCTAGAGAATAGGACGGCGGCACCAGCAGACCCCGCCCTGCAGCACAGAACGCACGGGACAGGCTTGCTTTAGTCCATGGCTACTGGCTCCAGGCAGGAGCAGCATGGACCAGAGTTGTATCCTTAGTGGCCAGGAAACAGCAGAGGAAGTGCTGGGGAAGAAGAGGCCAGGGCTAGATGTGACTCCAAGGCTGGGCCTATCCCAGTGAGCTCTGTCAGGCTGGCAGCCAGGCCCCGGAGCCCCCGCCACATCCTGGCCACACCTCCTGTGTGTCCCAGACAGGTGCCACGCACCAGTGTGGCCTGGCGGCCAGCAGGACAAGGCTTGGCCCACTGCTCCCTCCAGCTCCAGCTCTGCAGGTGCAAGGGAAATGCGGGCAGGCCCTGGGGCACAGTAAGTCTCCCATGTTTCTTCTCTTGCAGCATTGAATCAGCACCGTGCCCGATGATCCAGGAGGTCCTGTCCTTAGCGCGCACATGTGCCGGCCCCTCCCCACCTCCGCAAGCGCTGTGGAGCAGTGGCCAGGACAGAAGTCTTTAGCACACTCCTGGCTGGCACGGGTCTCCTCCCCTAGTGACCCATAACTCCAGCGTGTCTCCAAGGGCCTTGAAGTTCTCCCACATCTGGGGTCTGTCGTGACTTCTTAGAAGCTTTAGGCTCATGTGGGGACCTGGGACGACCTGCTGTATTCCCGGAGCTCCTGCCGCTGACTTGCCTTTGCACAGGGTGTTTTTCTCTAGCAATGGTTTCACTGTGGTGGCTGCCTGGGAAGGATGCGGTGCTTTGGAAGGACTGAGGCTGGACACCGTCCTAGGTGTGAGCCGAGTCCTCACTCCTATCCACCTGCTCACCTGGCCTGGCTTCCAAGGAGCTGGGTGCAGGCTCAGGGGGACCCTGTGGCTCTCCTCAGCAGAGACTGTCCTGCATCAGCCTTCCTAGCCTGCACCCACTCCTCCCCAGGCCCACATCTCTCTGGAGGGTCTCGTTCCCAGCTGGCTTTCATGTGGCCATGGCAGCTTCCTGCTTCCAGGGCAAGTGCTTCTGTAACAGCACAGTGTGTCGAGGTCTGCCTGGGTGGACTTGGCTGGCCTGAAGGGAGAGCTTGAGTGCTGTCCAGGGACCGAGCACATCCTTCCTGTTCTCCCTCGCTGCTCTGGGCTCCCCCATGTTCCTCTCCATAGCCTGCACTCGCTCTGTGATCACTGATTTCAGGGGCGGAGTAGAATGGCATCAGGCATGGAGTTCCTTGGCAAAGTCGCTGTTGGCTTTCAGGAGCCTGGGTTGTCATTCCCCACATCTTTTGTTATTAGCTTTGTGACTTATTTGCAAAGAGTAAAAGTCTGACTTTATCTCTCTCTTGTACTTGTAGTCTACTCCTGAGAAACGTTAATGATCACCAAGATACAGTGTAATAATCTCTACCTGTACCCCTGGCCAATGGAGTAAACATGGAGACTTCTTCCCTAAAGATCAGGAATTCGTAGAATAAATGGAGGAGAGGCTGAGATTAGGAGACTGCTGGTTTCTGGCCTGTGACTTCAACCATGGCCAAGGGGTGTGGTTCTTCACTCTATCATGATGTTAACAGCCCTGAACAGCCTGCGCCTTGGTTTCTAATCCAGCTTTATTTATTTGGTGGGTGGCGGGGAGGTGATGGGAATCAAACTCAGAAGCTTGCGCTCCCAGGCAGGAACTGCGCCGTGAGCTATATCCCTGACTCCCTCACCCAACTTTTAAATCCCACTGATTTAAAACTTCAATACATTGTCTCCTGGCTTCATTATCCACTCTGTTTGTCTTGCATAGACAGCTTACACAGAACACACCCAGGCCACTGTTAAACACACCTCTAAAGATCAGCTTCCCATCGTCAGCCTTTGTTGTCGCATTCGCCTGAATATTGGACCCTTTGGCGACCTGTCCTCTCCTGTGTGCTGCACGCCCCCATCAGTTCTGTGCCCAGAGCGAGAGGACCCTGGGCGTTTCTCCCCTTGTCACTTCTTTCTGCTCAGCTTTCTGTTCTTCCAAGTCTCCCCTCCTTGACTGGTTGAGAGCGGAAGGTAATGAGACATAAAGCTCTCTCGAGCTCTGTGTAGTTCATTCTTTCCCACCCTTATGCAGATACTGCACACGCCCCTGCATCAGCACGTGCATTGCAAGTGTCTTTTCCTCTTTTGATCAGGACCTGTTCACAAGAGGTGATGTCCACACTCCTCATGGGGCTGTGTCAGTCAGGGGTCTTTCTCCCAGCAGGACCCTTCTGGGGCGCCGTCCTTGCTAACCTGAAGCTGGCAGTGCTGCCTGTGGCTGGCAGGAGTGTGGAAGTGGAGGGAGATCCCAGGCCAGCAAGGCCACAGCTGCCCAGGGCTCGCTTTGTGTGTATCCGTAGCAGGCTCTGAAGTCGATGAGCTGATTATTTTCTCCATATCCTACACAAAAGAATAGCTCATAAAACTTCTGCAAAATCATGATAGAGGCTCAGAAACTTGGAATGCTTGGCAGTAGGCTGTCAGGAGGGGCACCCCGTCTTTGAGCCACAGTGCGATCCCAAGCATACCAAGGGCAAGGGTGGGGGATATAAGCGACCCAAGCAGCTGCCAGCTGGTGGGAGAAGAGATCACTTCTCTGCCCACTGCAGCTATGATGCGAGGAGGTTTCTGTGGCTAAGCCCTCTTCTGTTTGCAACTCCTCTTGTGAAAGCTCCACGTCCAGCCCTCATCCTATTACCATAGCAACGCAGTCTCATCCTAAACAACCCAGACCAAAGCAGTTCTGCAGATGTGCCCTCCCCTCCCCTGGGTGTGGTTTCTGGGAGTGTGTTTCTAGGTCACATGCACCTGTGATCTTCGGCTATCCAAGTAGCTCCTCCTCCTGACGTAGGCCTGGATGCCCATCTCTTGGACCAACCGCCAGTGGAGATCAACGGCTCCCAGGACCGGCCCCCTTGGCAGGCCTTAGCACCTCCAGGCCCACTGAAAGGCTCCTCCACACACAGTGCCTGGGAGCCTGAATTTGCACTGCTCAGCACTGTCCCAGATGGGCCACCAGACTAGCCGCTGTGGTATGCCATCTGTACCTGTCCTGGACACCCAGCACCAGGCCCTGCCTAGCCATTCTACCTGGCAATAGGTGAGAAGTACAACAGCTCTGCTGAAGCCTTGCCTGGGTCCCAAGAGCAAACTGCGGGACAAAAACACCAAGCACTGTCAAGTCAGAGGCCACTTCCCTCGTAACTATAGCAGGGCCGGCACCAAGGCGGAGGGAGAGTAAAGGTCGGGGCAGCACAGGACGTCTCAGTGAGTTCCGCTTCCAGAGCCTGGCAGAGATCACAGATCCTCTGGTCCTGGCTTTTAGGTGGTGCGCTGTTGTTTCTGTGATCTGTAGCACTCTTCACCTCAAGGAGCATGGACGGGGCCCTGCCCGGCCCGCCTCATTGGATTCTTCTTGAGATTCTAGGAAAGCTCGACAGGAAGTCATCAGGTTCTGGCCCTTCATAGTTGGGAGACTTTTTATTACTATTTCAGAGTCACTGATGGAGAGGGATGTACTTGGATTTCTATGTCCTTTTGGTTCAATTTTTGTGAGTTCTTACTCTGTATAGGAATTTATTCATTTTTTCTAGGTTCTCTAATTTGCTGGAATATATGTTTTAAAATCATTTCTAATAATGATGTTCCTTATAATTTCACCCTTTTCATCTCTAATTTATGTCCTTTGGTAAATTTGGTGGAGGATTTATCTGTATATTTTCAAAGAACTGCCTCTTTGATTAATTGATCCTGTGTATTGCTCTTTTGGTTTCTGTTTCATTCACTTCCACTCTGGTTTTTATTACTCCTTCCTTCCTTGTTGGATTGGATTTGTTCTTGTTTTTCTAGGATCTTGAGATGCATGACCAGGTTATTTATTGGGATCACTCTGTCTCTCTCATGTGGGCAGTTCTAGTTATAAACTTCCCTTTAAAACTACTTTTATTGTGGCTCACACATTCTGACATGTTATGTTTCCATTATCATTTGATTCTGGGAATTTTTAAGTTAGTCCCGTGGTATGTTCAGTGACCTTGAGATCATTCAAAAGTGTATTATTTAATCTCTATGTGTTTTTGTATAGTTTCTCTTGATTTCTAGCTTTGTTCCACTGTGATCTGATGGGAGATTGTTTCAGTTTTTACATTTAATAAACTTGCTTCATCACCTAGAGTTTGGTCTCTTTTGGAGACAGCTTCACAGGCTCCTGAGAGCACAGTGTACTCTGCAACAGTGAGGTAGAGCACTCTATCGATACATTAAAACCTATTTAATCTATACTGTGATTGAACCCTGCTATTTCTTTTGTTTGGCTGACATATATATTCGTGAGAGTGGAGTAGCCAGGCCACCCACTGTGATTGTGTTGGGGTCTCTCTGATCCTTTATGTCAAGTAATGTGTGTTTTATGAAATTGGGTAGACACACACACACACACACACACACACACACATCTTTGTTTTTATCATGGTTATCACTTCTTGGTATATCGTTTCCTTTATCTATATGCAATGGCTTTCTTGTTCTCCTCTGACTAATTGTAGATTGAAGCGTGCTTTGTGAAGTACAAGTGCATGTGCACCCGCTTGCCTTAGCTCCAGCTGGTTGAAGCATCATTTTGCATCTTTCATTCTTACCCGTGTACATTTTTGTAGTTAGGGTGTGTTCTTGCAAGCAATATATACTAGATCTTATACTTTGAACAATCTGCCAGTCTGTCTTTTTAAAAAATTATTTTCTTTTTATTTGTTTGTGTATTTATTATTAGATATGGGGTCTTGCTATGCAGTTCAGACTCATAGTGATCCTCTTGTCTTAGCCTCCCAGTACTAGGATTACACGCATGCACCACCATGCCTGGTTTCCAGGCCAGAATGGCATACAGCATTAGGGATTGAACACAGGTCTTTGTGCTGAGCTATCTCTCCAGCCCCCAGTCTGTGTCTTTTAATTAGAGAAATAAGAACACTGACATTAACAGTCACTATTGAAATGTATAAACTCATTTCTGCCATTCATTTTCTGGTGTTCAATTCATCCCAGATTTTCATTCCTTTATCTGCTCTCACAGTAGAATTCATTCTGTCCCTTGACCCCCAGCTGTCATTGTCCTCTTCTCCTGTGCTTAGGAAGTTTTTCTGCAATGCTGGCTTAGTGGTTGTGAATTTATTTAGTGCATACTGACCTTGCAAAGTCTTTAGTTTTCTTTCCACTTTGAAGGGTAGCCTGGTGGAGCACAGTAGTCTAGGTGGCCAGCTATTTTCTTTCACAACCCTAAGTACTTTTCATTCCAAGCTCTCATGGCCTTAGGGTTTTCGTGGAGAAATGCGTTGGCATTTCTGCCCACTTCAGTCTTTCCTTGCCTAAGCCTTTGGCACTCTGAGTACGCCGTGCTGACGAGGCTCCTCCTGTCCTGTCTGTCGGGGCTCTGAATGCCTCGGTGCTTGAGCGTCTCTGGATTCCTCAGGTCTGGGGAATGCCCTGCTGCTGTTGCACTGTACGCGCTTTCTGCTCCATTGGCCTGTGCGTCTTCACCCTATAGCACCTCATGCCCGAGTGCTATGCTTTCAAAGGCGTGTTGATGCCTGTTTTTCTCATGTTGTTCGAGTTTCTGTGTTGAGGTTCGTAGATCAGTTAGGGTGGGTGTCCCTAAAACTGTTGTGTGGAGGTCTTTTGGCCAGTGCTTTTCTCTTTGTGACATGCCCTTCTTGCTGGGTGCTGTGGGGCCATCCCCCTGGGACTCAGTGTCCCCCGAACCAGGACCTCACGTTTTCTTGATCCCATGGTTTTGGTTTTTCCCCATCTCCATCGCATTGTCCTGGACCCCAGCTGCCCATGAGTGGGGACAGCTCTGCCTCCTGGGTAAGTGGCAGCTTTGCCCTGCAGATTTAGAGATGTGGGTTTTCTGCCTGCCCTCTAGCAGAAAGCTTCTACAGGACTTCTGTCTGGCCCAGCTCCTGCTGGTCCTGCAGGGGCAGGGGCAGGGGCCAGGGCAGAGGGGGGCCCTGCCCAGCCCCGAGTCCAGGGGAAGTGCTGGCCATACTTGTTGTGCCCTTGCCCTCTTCTGGCTCAGCATGCTTTCTGCCAACCTGTATCTGACCAGCAGCGCGGTCAGTCCTGGAAGGCTGTGTGGGGTTTCTTTCTGTCACCCTCCACACCGAGCCATCCTGTGCTCAGTGCCAGGGCCGCTCTTTCTGTTACTTTGCTTTCTTTCTAGATAGCAGCATCTCTAGGTGTCACTTCTGTTTCTTGCCCATTCTGGTTGCAGTCCACAGGTTTCTAATGGTCCCTGCCTTTGCACAGAGCCTGTCCCTGTTTCGAGACCAGCTCTTGCTAAGTTGTCCAGGCTGGGTTTAAACTTGAGGTCCTCCTGTGTGAGCCTCCCAGAGTGCTAGGATCACCCTGCCTGACAGAAATTCTGTGGTGGTGAACATGGATAAACATGTTAGGAGCTCACAGAACTACATGTACAAAAGGTCAATTCTATTATTGGCCCCCCCCCAAAAAAAATCTTTAAAAGGGCAGAAAATAAGGAAGCGGGGCACTAGTGAAGCTTGTATGTCCAAAGCCCGAGGAGGGCAGGGCTGCTTCCCAGGGCTGGGCCGCAGGCTTCGCTCTCCTGGCTGCATTTCACTGGAGCACGAAGCTGAACGTTGCGGGGCCCTCACACTGGGCTGTGTTCTGTCCCCAGGAGATAGCTGCTCCCTTGCCTCTGGGGCTCCACATGAAGCCAGTGTCCCAGCTCGCTGTAACCTGCCCTCGAGATGCCTACGCCTGGCCATCCCATCCCCAGGCTGTCATTCAAACCTGGGGACCACAGGCCTTGTGTCCAGCTCAAGGGGTCCAGGGAGGGTGTGAGTTCAGGGATCAGGGACCCCAGAGACAGGGTCCAGGTCCCATGGGAGTCTCAGGGGCAGGGCCCACCTTGGCTCCCCACCCTGGGAGCCGTGTTCCTCTCTACATCCCCATCACTCTGCCCCGTTCAGCCGCCGCCACCCTAATGCCCTGCTTGGCCAGGGGACCCTGAGCAGAACTCCAAGAGGAGCAGAGCTGTTGCACGAGGCTGCCCTGTGAGAGTGGACGGCCAGTGTGCAGGCTGCAGCCACGCACCCACCCCCTGCCACAGCCCTTCTTCTCAACCGCGCTGTCCTGGCTCCTGGCTCCTGGCTCCTGGCTCCTGGCTCCTGGCTCCTGGCTCCTGGCTCCTGGCTCCGCTCTGCACCCATGCCCTCCATGAGCAAGGAAGGGCAGCGCCTTTGCCTTGGCTGTAGAGCCCACGCATTCCCCGCGCCCCACCCTTCCGGGCCAAGCTGCCGTCCTGTAGGGATCCTGCCTTGCTGGCCGGAGAGCCTTAGCCTCCCTCTGTCAGCTCTCTTTCTGGGTCCCTCTTTATGCATGGCTAATCGCAGGCCTGGGTGCTGGGTGGGGTGCTGGGCAGGTTGGCGCCACCTGAGTACAAGTTATCGCCGTAATTGGCATCACAGCCTGCCTGAGCCTCTTCGGCACTTTATAGGTGTGTGGTTGTCAGGAAATTACCACACACCTGGGTGTCTTATTTCCATAATTGCTGTACTTGGAAGGTGACCGCGGGTGTTCTGGAATGAAAAGGTACTAATTACATTAACAAGAGCAGGGGTCCAGGGCTCCAGAGAAGGGGGGGGTGGCCAGAGCAGCCAAGCGTGGGAGGCAGGTGGCTGCGGGGAGTTGGGGTTCAAGGTGGCCACAGTGATCATATACAGGGGCTCTGCCAGAGCCCCAGACTGAGAGAAGGGCTTATTTCCAAACTGCTTTTATTTTCAGTTTACCAAATGACATAAATCACCCTAATACAGATGACCTGAGTGGGCCTACCCATCAACAAAGGGAAATATCTGGAAGGGGCCCTGGGTGGACACGGTCACCATGCTACACCCGCTCCTTTGTGGCTCCTCCCACCTGAAGGCCCAGACACCGTGACAAACACCCCTGACCCGTCCACTCAGGGCCCATCTAGGATGCTGGCTGACAAGGCCGTCTGCTTGCTGTGCGGCATCACACGCTGGCAGAGGGAGACCGGTTGACTGGCCTGAATGGAACTGTCCATCCTCCCAGGCAGGCAAAGTGGCCAAATGAGGGAAAGGAAGACCAGCTTAGAACTTTCATAAAATGTGCTGTTGTGATATAGGGTTTTGCAAGGGAAACAATACACTACAAGACATCAATTATAAGATTATTGTATAATAGTCACCCGAAGAATCATATACAAAGACAGTGCAGGAAATCTGTCCACACACTGAAGATCAAAGAGTCCGGCGGAGGGCCTGGCTCCCACGACAACATCTCATGCAGGTCCGTTTTATGGATCTGCACTGGAAAAGCCCATCGGTCAGAGGTCCAGCTAGAAAGTCTGTGCCAGCAGGGTGAAGGATCCGTGCCACCAGGCTGAAGGGTCTGCACTGGAGCCGGAACGCGATGCTCCGAGTAAGCACCAGAGCTCCCCCAAAAGTACCTCAGCCATCCTCAGCGGCAGTGAGGTCCTGAGCTCCCCTGATGGTGAGGAAAACCAAGCCCACGCTAGGAAAACCAGCACCGCAGTCTTCTGCAGGAGACTGAGCAGCGCACCATCTTCCCCTCTGGGGCCAGGAGCGATGCTCAGAGTGAGGACCAGGGCTCCCCAAAGAGAGCCATAGCATTCCCAGCGACACCGAGACCCAAGCTCCTTCGATGAAGAGAAGAGCCAAGTTCATCAGGAAAGCCAACCTGAAAGGTCCTCCAGGCAAACGAACGTCCCCAGTAGCTTCTCCTCTTCAGTTCTGCCTGTTATGCTGCTGGCGACAGCCTGCAGGTGGGCCTCTCACACACCCAGAACATGGGTTCAGCCACACTACAGACTGAGCACCAGTTGGCAATCCCCGACATGTACCTTACTCACAACACTGCAGCACACATGCCGTGTGAGCCTTTTTTTTGTTCTAGAATTTTCACACATGTCCCCTTCAGTGTGCTGTGCATCGAGGGCTTGTCTCTTTATTCCATGTTAATAGAGGAGTTGGTGTTCAGGGTCATTCCACCAGACACCTGTTCTGGAGGACCTACAAGCCTGGAAATGCAACGTTCACTAACTTGGTTGACATAGTTCCCACCACACGGAGGCTAATCTAGCTGAAGAAGACAGCTGGGAATTGTGGCATGCAGGCATTTCAATCAGAGACTCCAAATTGTACTTCAGTTAATAATGAAATCCTTGCAGGAATTAGCTACCAGCTTGTGCTCAGGAATCAGATGTGAAGAGCTGTCAGCACTGATTTGTGGGCATAATGGTGCCTCACGCCTGGAATGCCATGAGCTCGCTGCCTCCAGGCTCTCCTTGGGGAACCCAAGCAGGCACCACACACGCATACCCAGCCCCCACCATTGAAGCCAGGTCCCAGCCAGCAGGGTCAGGAGCCAGGCACTGTGCTTCTCACTGGGAGATGACAAATATGTGGTCTGTTTCATGGTATACATACAAAGGCACTAGGTGCATGCCTATTTGTTTATAAACATAGAATACATACACATGTAATTGTCTATTGATATATGTAAAACCATTATCTTCATTAAAATATCTTCCTTGATGTGAAGAACGTCTGCCTTGCAATTTTCGTGTCTCTAAAACTATTTTCCAACCAAGACAGTGACATCTATGGTGGAATTTACTGAATAGGTAAATGGCATCAGAAGTGTCTGCTTATTAAAGAATAGCATGTGAGGTGCTTTCCTTTTTATATGTATTGGAGTGCAACTCTTCTTCTTTTAAGAAATCAATGAATCATGCCATGCTGTCCCAGGCACCAGGCACACGGAGCTGGCCACTGAGACCGTGGTGGTGCATGCCTGTAATCCCAGCCCTGGGGAGGCTGTAAACAGGAGGCTTGCCACGAGTCTGAGCTATGTAGTGAGACCCTGTACCAAATACATAAAAAATAAAAATTCGATGAATCACTTACTTCAGGTTTTGAAAATTTTTTCTGCCCTGGGCTCCCCTGTAGCGCCTGCAGTCTCCCAGCTCCTGAGACACTGGACCCCAGGCTCCTTCGGGGCTCCTGTGTTTCACAGTGACCACATGGACAGGATCGTGCTGTGCAAAGAGGAGGGCTTTGCCTCTGGGATTTCTGGGTGAGGAATATCACCATTGTACCCGTCTCATAATCTCCAGCCCCGGTGGATCACCTCAAGTTGCACATTAGTGAAGAACCTCTATTTAAACCATCAGGAAACTTGGTTGTGCCACAGAGGAGTCAGGGCTGTCCTTCCTGCCTGGAGAGCCCACGGGTCCCCTCTGGTGGCCCTACCAGTGTGGGCGATCTGGTTCAGCGCCCTCCTTGGGAGGATGGCCTTCTGTTCTTCCTCTTGGTGCTAAAGTTCTCCCAAGAAAGTATTAGAGCGTGGCGCTTCCCCTTCTCCTCAGGGTCTTCCTGGTCAGCAGGCTATGTGGAGGAGCTACTGTACTAGAGCTGTAGAAGAAGACGCTGGCCCAGCAGAGGGCGACCTTTGCCTCTATTTGCCTTTGGTTGGTCCTGCTTTCCCATGGGCCTTTCCACTTGTCCAAAGCTGGTCCACCCTGCAAGGTGCAGTGTCTCTTCCCTGGGTCCAGGCCAACCTCGTCAGATGTTGCTAACCTTGCTCATGGGGTCAGTAATCCAGGATGGAAACTGGGCCAGGAAGCACCAGTGCCCTGCTCTGAGTTGCTGTGACCCGTGGGTTCCAAATCTCAGACTTAAAAAAAAAAAATTTAGAATATTTACATATATACAAGGATATCTTTGGGGTGAGATAAATGGGGAATCTACATATGTTTTAGATACAACTTTTGCAAGGTATGACCAGAATATATGAAATGCCAAAATTTGAGAAAATGTATTACAGTAAGCACATTGCTATCAGTCTCCCTTCAAATCTTCCCCTTGCTCCAAACACACTCATCCCATCATCCTTGTCACTTCCTTTTGTTTCTGTAGATATATTTGGTTTGGTTGTTGTAGGGTGTCACTATGCAGCTCTGACTCGTAGTGATCCTCCTGCTATGAGCCTCCCCGGCGCTGGAATTATAGGTGTGCGCTACACCTGTGGCTGGCTCTGCCCATCCTGGGGCAGGGCCAGAGGCAGGGCCAGTGCAGTATGTGGTGCCAGGGATCGAACCTGGTCCATGCGCTTGCCTAAGCAGGTGCTTTAGTCCGCTGAGCTATCTCCTCAGACTTGTAACATATTTTAATAAATTTCTTTACAAGTTTTACAACCCACCACCTAAGGTTTGGTGTGGAATCTTCCACCTGTGACATCATGCTGGCACAAAGTTTCTGACTGAGAGGGAATTGGGGTTGGGGACGGTACTCTCTATAAGATGGTGTCAGAAGTGCTCTGTCCTGATGTGCAGGACTCCATCCCAGGAGAGGCACAAACACCAGAAAGTGTTTCATAGCTGCAAGCTCATTCCAGAGGTGCTGCCTTTGACTTTCTATTTAGGCACAATCAGGGCCCCACTTCTAGAAATTGTAAGAAGCATCTGTAGTCATTGCTTCAGCCCCTTACAGCCGGCCCCGTCTCTTCAGTCTCTCATTCCTTAAATCCACCATAGTGTAGTCAGTGGTGACAGTGCCTGAGCACCACAGTTCCTTACAGAACCAGAATAACTCAGAGAGGAGCTTCTGGCTGGCCTGTCCTTCCTGGCAGGGCATGAGGGAGTCACTGGTCCAAGCCTCTTACCCTGGAGGCAGCCACGTTTTTGCAGACCAAGTTGGCTACAGTGTCATTCAGCAGTGGCTGGAGTTTGTCCTGGCTAGACCCTGTCCCTGCAGGGTGATCAGACACTGGCCTGGTAGGTGGGACCTGTGGCTCCTCACCACTGCATCCTTATGGTACAGAAGACACTGGGTAAATTTTCAGGATGGTGGCAGTCATTACACAAAAGGTGACCTTCAGCCCCGACTGTCCTTCAGAGCTTATATTTGCCTCTCGGCACTGTGATCTTTTAAGGAAACCAAAACTTTGAGCCAAACACTAGGTGTAGCTATCCTGACTTGCTGAATTCATAACCAGATCCAATTATGCACTTTTTTAAAAATAGACAACCAACCATTTTTGCAAGCAAGCCTGACAATACAGTTCAAACCAACGTGGGCCTCCAAGTAGTTCCAAGTCTAGAATACCAGACTTGATCTGCAAACTAGAATGTTGTTTCAAGACTTCAGTTTTAAATATCCTCTTCACTACCTATGCCAGAGAATAGCCCCATTCATTATTAGTTCTGTCTCATGGAATGGAAGAACTATTTAAGAAGTAATGTTTCTATCTTGTTTCTCATCTCCATTTTCCTCCCTCAGGATTTGCTCAAGAGGTCAGATGAAGAGAGCAGCTTTTGCCTTTCAATTCTTTAATAATTTACCTTAATCCCTGGGACAAAAGTGAGGGGTGCACCCACAGCTACAGGGTCAGTCAGTGGCACCCCCAGAAGGTGGCCCAGAGACTCGTTCTCTGCTGCTTGAGTAACAGTAAACAGCTGAAGAAGCAGAGGCCCTGGAAGCTGTCCGGCTTGGCCAGGGTGGCGCCCCTCTGGTCTGCCTGGCTCCAGGTGTTGTGGCATGAGGCAGGCCCGGCCTGTGGTTTTAGCAGCACCATACAGTGGGACATGTCAGAGCTTGGTCAGGATATTTTGGTGAAATTCCCTATCCGAATTACAATTCTGCCCGACACTAGCTACTTATCTTAAGGCTATTGACTTAGTAAAATCAGGGATCTGTGTTCAGATGCACATGTGAGCAGCCTGGGCTGCGTGGTGACTTAATAAGACCCTTTGTCAAAATTTCAAAAGGGTGGGGGATGGGGTGCTCAGTGCAAAGGTGCCTAGGTTTAGTCCAGGGAATGGACAGAAAGAAAAGAAAAGCAAATGCTCACTGCCCCATTGGCTGTGTCCTGGCCTCTTGTCTAGGCAGATTTGGGGGCCCCTCAGCTATTCCTTCCTTGGTATCTCTAGACCCTGGAGTGCAGGAAACACCAGCCTCCCCACCCTGTTGGCTCTAAAATCTATTTTTGAGAGCACCCTTAGGCTTGAAGTTGCTCCTGCCGTTAGCCTGTGGGGACAGCCCTGGAGTCCTTTGCCCTTTGAGCTGATCTCCGAGGATGAAATCCCTGAGCTGGAATGGGGGAGCAAGGGAGGACACACTGACTGTGGTCCGCCTATCACGGGAACTCCCCTGCCACACAAGCCACGTGCAGGTGGTGCTCAAACTGGAGCCACGTCCCAAGCTCAGCGGGACAGGGCAGGCAGAACCTTGCTTGCTGTGCCCTTTGGAGATGGCACATGCCCTTCCTGTGAGGCAGGGGAGCAACATGGCTGCACTGCCTGAAGGGGCTCCTCAGTCTCTCCATGTGGCCTGGGCTCCCTACAATGCAGGGGCCGGGGGCTCGGGGTGACCATGCCCAGAGCTGAAGCCGTCTCAGAAGCCATGTGACACCTCCTTCATGTGGGAGGCCAGGCCTGGCTGATCTGTCTTCAGAACAGGGAAGTCAGAATCCCCTTGTGGTGGAAGACTTTCTGCAAAGTCAGGGGCAACTAAGCAACCGTGGAACTGGAGAAAAAT
>PVKN010001404.1:0-52651 GCA_004027915.1 Capromys pilorides
GTGTAGCTCACTGTGAAGACTCTGGGTTCAATTCCCCCAGTACTATAAGAAGAAAGAAAGAAAAATAGAAAGAAAGAGACAACAGGGAATCAGAATGGCATCAGAGCTTCAGACTTGTGAAATGTCTGATGCTAGGAGTCAAAGGAAAAATGTTTTGGAAATGTGGGGACATGATTTGCAGTGCAGCTGTATCTCAGAGAGATCATCAATTAAGAGTGACATTAGAACAAAAATATTTTCAAGTGCACCAAGATTCTGGAAACTGATCCCCCATGCGCCTAGTCACAGGAAGTGACTGGAGCTAAAGGACCCAAGGGAGCGTGAGGAGGGCAGGGCTGAGGAGGGGCCTGCGCCAGCTCGGCAGGAGCGACGGCTTTTCCTGCGAAGGCCTTCAGTGACCTTTGATTTTTTTTAACCACGTGCCCATATTACTTGGATTAAGAAATGAAGTTTGATTAAGGAATAAGTAGGTGAAGCACTCAACACTCAGTGCCAGGTGCCCGACAAGACAGCAGATGAGCAGGAGGGGTTCCTGGGAGGGAGAGGTGAGCTCTACACTGGGCGCTGCGGTGCAGAACGAGGAGGAAGAGATGGAGCGCGAGGCACAGAGGGAGAGAGAAAAGAGCTACCGCCCACTCTTCACCCCTCTGACTACCTTGCTGGTCCCCTGGGCACCTGCCTGTCCAGCCTAAAGACAAACTCTGTGATGTCAGCTCTCTGTGCTGGGACACTCAGAGGAGCTGTCCCACCCTGCCACTTTGAGGCAGTGAACATCTGTCCATCAGAGGGCTTTGGGGAGGGGTGGAGGAGGCACCGGTCCTGACAGTCCCCTGGTACCAGGCTCAACACGCACATGCTCCACCTTGGGGAGTGCAGGCGCCCTCTGCTTCAGGTGTAGGGGTGCTGGGGCAAAGCCGATGAGGTATTCTGTGCCATCTCCAGAGCTCCCAGGCTGAGAGGCAGGTTCAGAAACAGCTCTGGCATTGGTACAAGTCCAGGAGAGTGGGGCCTGCAGCGAGGCACAAAACACGATCTTGGAGTTGAGAGCTGAGTTTGTCTCCTCCAGACTCATTCCTGACCTCCTCAGGGATCTAGGACCGCTCCTTCTCCACATTGCGCAGTCAGTCTAAGATCCTTAGATTTTGCCATTTTATACTCTGTGTGGGTGTTTGTGCGCGCGTGTGTGTGCACATATGTGTAAATTTGAGATTCTCCTGCCTCGGCCTCCTAGAATGCTGGGATTACAGGTGTGTACTGCCACACCCAGCCCATTTGTACTTTAGACTGTGTATGTGAGCATCCGTGTCACAGAGGATCAAGCCCAGATTGTGGCAGCCCTGGCTTCCATAGCCTACCTCTGCTCTCGCCTTCCTTCCACCAGGGCTGCAGCCATATCGGAGTCCTGCTCAACCCTCTGCCTGCCTCACCCTTTCCAGCAGAGTTCTGAGGAGTTTGGCTAGGATCCTCACCCACAGTTCCTGGGCTCTGTGGGACAAGCAGCGTACACCCTTAGATTTGGGGGCAGAGAAACATGGCATCTGGTCTGAGCTGTGGTCTCAAGGCCCATCTATGGAATTCTAGCTCTCAGTGTGGTGATGGAGCCTTTAAAAGCTGGAGCCTGCACAGGATAATTAGTCACCAACCTCAGAGGGGATCAGCACTGGTCCTCCAGGCTTGGTCAGGTCTCCTGGCAGTGGCTTAGTTTCTGCGAGAGAGGGCTGTCTGTCATAAAGCATGGAACCCTTCCTGTCCCTCACCGCCTGCTTCCTGGTCTGTACCATGTCCTTCCTCATGTGGCAGTTTCCCTTTCTGCTTCTCTGCCATGCGTAATGCAGCCTGGAGGGCCCTTGCCAGAGCTAGTGCCAGGCTGCATGGACTGTCCAGTGGGCAAACCACCTCTCTTCTTTATGCACTACCCCGTGTGAGGCACGTCACTACAGTGTACCACAATGAACTCAGTCTGTTATTTCAGGGGCCTACAGTTTGGAGACACAGGCCCAGGAGGAGGGCATATGAAAATCAGGTAGCAATGGTCACGGTGGTGTATGCTTATAGTCTCAGCTACTTGGGAGGCTGAGGCAGAAGGATCGCAAGTTCAAGGATAGCCTGGGCAACTTAGCAAGACTCTGCCTTAGAGTAAAAATTAAAAAGGTCTGGGGAGCCTAGTGGTAAATTCCTAGGTCTTATCACGAGCATAACCAAAAAGAGGAATAAAACAAGAATCAAGTAGAAGGAAGGCCTTGCTCACTCACACTGTGTCCCTTGGACTAATCTGCCCACTGGCTACCAGCTCTCAGCCCCCTAAGTAACTTGATGCTTGTTGGCCCCATTTCATGGGTGAGGAAATCTGGAAATCCAGGCCACCTCCTGCCTAGTTAACAAGCACAGAGGTGAAACTTTCTCTTTAAATTCTGTTCCAGCACTTGTTATTTAACTTGCACTTTTCTAATTCTAGATCCAACTTCCTTTTTTAGCAATCTCTGACAAGAATGGGTTAGAGCTCAAGAGAAGAGAACTCAGTATTTTCAAAATTATAAAAAAAAAATAGGTGAGAAATAGATTCGCAGATATTAATATTTGCTTTAGAGGAAACTCACAGTGGGGAAAGGATCATGATAGTTCCCCTCGCCTGTGATAGTTTTCTTTCTTCCCAATCAGAGATAATTAAGAGAGAGAGAGAGAGAGAGAGAGAGAGAGAGAGAGAGAGAGAGTTGTGTGTGTGTGTGTGTGTGGTGCTAGGGCTCAAAGTGGGGCTTTGCTCACACTTGGGCGAGCACTCAATGCCTGGGCCATGTCCCCAGGAAGAACTATTGTGTCATTCATAGGAATAAATGCATATTTTTATGAATTTCACATCATTACAATAGTAAACTCTGACCATGCATTTGCAATCTCTGATTGTGCTGGATGTCATCCTAACTGACAGAAAGGAACAAAGGAGCAGAAGGGAACAGAAGAGAGACACCTAAGGCTCCACTGCTTGTTTTACTTTTGCACAGCTGTTCCCTGAGTTCTCTGTTAACCACCTCTGCTGGGGTGAAAGGGGCCACCAATCAAATATCCATGGAAAAAAATTTAATAAAAAAGTTTTCAAACCAGGTTCCCTGGTGTCTTTGGCAAATCTGAGAGGATGTGAACCTCCCAGGGTTCAGGGCACAGTGGCTCTGGGTGCGAGTGTGACGCAGAAGGGTTAAGCAAGACTCAGGGAAGGGGGCCGGGGAGATAGCTCCATGGCACAAGTGCCTGACTGGCAAGTGCAAGGTTGTGAGTTTGAACCCCAGTCCTGCAAAAAAAAAAAAAAAAAAAAAAAAAAAGACTCAGGGAGGGCAAGTTTGCTTTCACACTGGGCCCATGGAAGGTTGTGTTGCAGTGAAAAATGTTCCATAGCCACAAAGAATTTGAAAGTCACTATACATAGGTTCCCCTTTGCTACTTCAGTTTCCCATGGTCAAATAATGTCCAAGAATGCTAAATGGCACACACACACACACACACGCACGCACGCACGCACGCACACACAAATCAGTTCATAAAACTCCGAGTTCTGAGTAGTGTGATGAAATCTTGCACAACCCTATTCTGTCCCACTTGGGACATGAATCACGCTTTTTCTGTGTTTCCGCACTCTATATGCTATACCCTTGTTAGTTGGTTAGCAGCTACTTTGGTTACTAGATTAACTATCACAGTATTTCAGCATTCATATTCAAAGAACTCTAATCATGGCTTAGAGCACAAGGGTAGCAACGGTGGCAACTTTATTGTAGTATATTGTTATAATCATTCCTTTTTTTTTTTTTTTTTTGGTAGGGTTTCACTATGCAGTTCAGCCTTAGCACTTGCTAGGTAGCCCTGGGTAGCCATGAACTCACAGTAATCCTCCTGCCTCAGCCTCTCAAGCACTAGGATTATAGGTGTGTGCCATCATAGCTGGCACAATTTTTCTATTTTATTATATTCAATTTTATTACTAGTTACAATGCCTAATTTATCCCAAGGATGTATGTATAGGAAAAAGAGTATCTAGAGGGCTTGGTACTTGCTGCCCTTCAGATATCCCTGATGGTTATTGCATGTAGAACTGAAGCCCCTCCCAGAAGTCAGGAACAGAAGAATTCCTTCAGTCCTGACCTGAGGGCAAGACCCTCATCCAACACCCCGAGATGGACCCTGATGATGCCATAATGTGAGGGACAGTAATGACACAACACTTCTGATAATGGAGAAGCAGAGAGGTGGCAGCTTCCTGACCGTGTCCCCTTCACGGACCATGGGCTTCGCCATCACCACAGAGGGACTGCGCTGCCGGGCCCACTTGGGCGTGTGCCAAGTGCCCAGTGCACCAGGCGGGCAAGAGGCCGGTGAGCCAGGAACAACTGCTATCAAATATTTATTTCTGCTTTAAAAATCAACTTTCTGTTCTTTAACCTGTTCTTCGAGTCTTTTCACTTACTGGACAATTACCCTTTGAGAACAGCATATTCGAAAGACAGCCATCAGATAATGTGCGGATCTGCGGTTCTCATGCAGTATTAATTAATTGGGCAAACCAGGGATACCTGCACCTTATCTCACTTTTTCAACTCTACATTTTTTTTTTTTTTTTGTACCAGGGATTGAACTTAAGACCTTGGCTCTGGCCAGGCAGGTGCTTATGCTGCTGAGCTACCTCCCCGGCTCTGTTTCAACTCCGTATTTTTGAAAACCTAGTACTATCTCTCTGTCTACTCCTGTCTGAAAACACCTCACACAGAGTCTCTACTGCTCATAAAAAGACATGCATAGATTTTAAATTGTTTTCAAATTTAAGTGGATTTTAATGCTGTTTTCTGTCCTTTCCTTTCTGTTTGGGACAACCAATTAAAACCCCAAACAGGTGGCTCTGAAAAACAACATTTTGGCATGGACAGAAATGTAAGAATACACAGACTCAACTATGCCTACCTCCCTTCATTCTGATTATAGCACATTCGTGGAAGATAAATCACAAAATACTGCGGCAGACAGGCTGGCATGGTCCAGTGAGCTCTCAAGGTGTGCTGACTGCCCGTCTATCCAGGCTTCCCCATTCTGCTCCAGGAATCTTTAATTAATGCAAAACCCCAAGGGGCTGGCCAAACAGCTCAGTGGATTAAAGCACCTGCAAGCTCCTGGGGCGCTGAGATGGCAATTGAGATTGGGCGTGGTGGTGTGCGCCTATAATCCCAGCTCTTGGGAGGCTGTAAACAGGCGAATCACTACGAGTACGATCTAGTAGTGAGACCCTGAACACCCTGTAGACCCTTCCCTAAAATACAAAAAGAAATAAACAGAACCCCAAAATAAACAAGCAAAAAACCCCAGGCAGCCAGGAAGCTGGGTGGTGGCTGATGTGTCACCCTTCTGGGCTTTTTTCTTCTGGCTCACTCTCACTCCTTAAAAACACTCACTGTCTGAGAACAGGTGTGCTATGAGGGCTGATGCTATGATGACAAGGCTGAGGCTGGCAGTAAAGTTCGCTGCACAGGAAGTAGAAGTCACTAGGCTGAGTCCTTCAGGCATAGAGTCTCATTTAAACTTCACAAGTGCCATGTGTGGTGGCACTCAGGCTGTCTTTATGGACAAACCACACACATCCCATCCCCAGCAACATAAAGTCCCTCGGCCAAGGGCTCAGGGCTTCTGGAGCCAATGCAGGGCTTACCTGGGTATTACCGAGTTAGGTGGCCTGGGTTTTGCAGGGGATGCGACTTTTGATTCTGGCCCCAAGCTCCCTGTAGCTCCCGGCAGTGAGTCCTGTACCAGCCCAGGTTGGTTTGGAAATATTTCCCTCGTGGAAGTCAGGAGATGCTCTTTGAGTTCTTTCTCTCTGGACTTGGCTTTGTGTTCCGCCAGGAGGAGGTCAAACTGCTTTCTCCGGCCTGGGACAGCTCTCCGATGGCTTAGCGAGTGTGTCTAAGGAGAAGAGAGAGTGGAGAAGCACAGCCTCTTTGATCAGCACATAAACCTGCTTCCCCAGGCCCTGCATTTCAGAAATAGCAACCATAGGAATTTAGAGGTGCTTCAAAAGTCAACTTCAAGGCAACAGATCCTGTTCTGTGGCTGGGAAGAGGCAGAGACCCCGCGAACGCAACCAGGCCCTGTGCTCCTGCTGTGAAGAAGCCAAAGCTTCTTTTAAAAAAATCGCCTGAGATGCCCGAGCTTCAGTGCAAACCCACAAAAGCCTCTCTGGTGAGAGGCAACCAGGAGGGGACGCAACGGTGAATCTAGGTGCAGGTGGGAGGTGACGCTGGCCCAGACAGACAGAACCACCAGGTGGAGAGGGCCACGGCCTCGGTCCCCAGGAGCACCAGCAGCTCAGGAGGAAATCGGCTCAGGGCCATGGGCTGGCAGCTGCTGTGGGCCTGGTTCCCTCAGGCCAACCATGCACAGGCTGGATCAGAGGCGTGGCATTGCATCCTCCCCTCCAGGGCTGCCTTTCAGGGCGCTGCCGCCGCCACCACCGCTCCTGCATACATTAAAATGTAGCAGGCTTTAGAACCGCCTGTGAGTGCCTATAAATACAATTTACTGTCTGGCCTCCCAAGTAACAGGGAAAGCCTAGGTTTTTTTTTCCTCCTTAAAAAGCCAGTCAGCTTGAGGCAGGCACTCTGCTACCATGGACCAGAAGAAAGCATTTCCCTTACAAAGAACAGCTGGAGGTCATGTCGAGGTTCCACACCCTGCCGTGTGCAGAGAGTGGCATGCAAACACGTCGACAAAGGCCCCAGCTAGAGCAGGAAGTATTTTTTATGGAAAGAGAAATACCTTGCAGGTGAGGGATCTTGTGCAAGGTTTCTTTGTCTCGGGATCCAATACTCCACAGTGTTTATTTGGGTCAAATTCTCTCTCTGGTTTAAGAAACAAACAAAAAATATAAGAAAAAAGGAGACTAAATAGGATTTGGCATTACGACTACATTTTTTTTCTTAAAAAATGCACATTTGCACCAACAAGTGAGACACTGTCAGGCAATCTTTTTTTTTTCCAACCGGCTGCTAAAACGCTTCAGGAACTACTCAGACAGAGGAAAATAGTGGTTCCCCCGGAGCCCAGAGCTTGGAATTCCAGCACGGGTTGTAGACAGGGCAGGAGCAGGCCCCAGAAGGGAGGGTGCTACGCTGCTGCTGCTGACTCGGGCTCACTTGAGATGGTCCCTCTTTGCTCAGCACCCTGGGCACAGTGGCTACAGCGACAGCCACCTGAGACTCAGGGCCCCCTTGCTGGAAGGGCCACCTCAGCGACAGACTGCTCCTCGACATGTTGGCCTGACCTCCTCTCTCAGGTCTGACATCTGTCAGTGAAGCTTCTCACACCCGAAACCTGGGCACCTGGCTCAGGAGCACACCAGCACTGTCCCAGGCAGGCTGGGGGGAAGGCTGCCATGAGCCTCGCATGGCCGCCCACACCTGTGCCCTGAAGCACCATGGGGGAATGAGCCACTGTCCCTGCAGAGGCAGGTGGCTGGGTAGAGAGGCTGGGCTTCCGCAGATCCTACCCTCCTGCTGAGGGCTGCTTCTAAGGAACTTGCTCTTTTTATGCCCATTTTGTGGCTCCTCTCCTTCTGAGGTGACCACAAAACCTCAAGAAGCCTGGAAAATCTGAGGATACAAGGCAGTCTTTTAAGGCCCCTTTAGACTTCAGGGTGGCTTTTCTGTTCCCACAGAGCAGGGACACCACAGTGTGGCAGGGGCTCCTAGCAGGAGGGGATGCAGAGCCTCGGGGTGTCCTGGGGCCTTGATGGCTGCAAACTCAAGAGAGGCCACCTAGCTGCAAACTGCCTAGTTGTGCACTGGGGTGCAAGCATCCTGTCCAGGGCAGGCTGGGCTTCAGGAGGAGGTGGCAACAGGCAGCATGGCGTCTACCAGAAGCACCTTTACATCCCAGGCTAGCAAAATGCCTCCCTCCTCTTTCCTGTTTCTGCCTTGTGAGGCCGGGAGCTGCTGTTTCCCTGGAGGCCTGTGCTCAGCAGGCCATGGGCGCCTGGGTGCTGGGTCCAGGATCCTCGGGGCACCTTTCCCTCTGGGCTTGTGAGAGTCAAGCCTAGGCCCAGATCCCGGACCAGCACTTTGTGTTGCTCTGGAGCGCAGGGGGTTTCTGGCAGGGGGCAGGAGCTGTTTGCCAAATGTGACAGCAAGGGAGCAACAAGCAGGAGACCCAGCAAGACAAGATAACCAACAGACTGCGACCACCCACTCCCAGCTGCTAGACAACTTCAGACTGGGCGCAAGCTGGGAGCCAGGGCCAGCCTTCCGCTTTGATAAGGAACTCAAAGCCTCTGGACGCTGGGTTCACGCTTATTATTATTATTATTATTATTATTATTATTTTCTATCCAGGGATGTTACCACACATGCCTGCAGAATGAGGCTTCAATTTCCACTCAGGAAGAGAGCTAGGAGTTGGGGCTTGGTCCACAGTGATCAGAGTGGGCAAGGGGGGCCGGCGAGATGGTTCAGTGGTCTAAAGCGCCTGCTTAGGAAAGCTCAGGCAACTGCAGGGACTGCAGTTCGATCCCCAGCGCCACATGCTGAGCCAGCCCCCGCCACCAGGGCAGGCTGAGCCAGCCACAAAATAAATAAATAAAAGAAACAAACAAACACAACAAGCAAACAAACAAATAAATAAAATAAAATTAAAAAAAAAAAAAGACAGAGTGGGCAAGGGGTACAAAGGAGGGATGTTGGGGGGCACGGCACCTATGTCATTTGAATGCTTTGGCCCTGAGCTACTTTCAAGACATCATTTTTTCAAGGGTTACAGACATAAGCTGGAAAAATTGGGAACACAGATAAACATGAAGTAGAAACTAAAAATTACCCACACTTCTTTGGGTGCTTTAAAAACATGCTCATGGCAGAAGACAGCCCCTCTCTCAGGGATAGCTTTCCCTGTACTTTGATTGCTCTGGCCACCATTAGCTATGCCCGTGGTGTGTGTGGAGAAGCTGGGCAGCCCACAGCTTTGCCTGCTCATTTGGACAGAGCAGCTGCCAGGTCTAGCTCTACAACAGATCCAAAGCAAACATCATCCACCTGGGGCCTCTACCAGGGCAGCTGTCACCTCGAAGAGTGGCTGGCTATGTGCAGAAGCCATGGAGTGGGCCCCAGGGTGACCTCCCAGCTCTCCACCTGCTGCCCTGAACTGGGCCTTCCTAGTTGGGAATTCCAAATGCATCACAAGGAATGGGCAGTTGTATCCTGACTGCTGAAGCTACTCGGAAACCCAAAGGACAGAGGTTGTGTCTCTCCTCTGTGTGGCACGTTGCTGACGGGGTTGTCCTACTGTGCCTCGAGCCACCGTGAGGTAGTCCTGTGGACTGCCCACTTCATAGCAGTGACAAATCCAGGGAGCCAGGGGACAGGTTCCTATCAACATGATAAGGCCTCACAGGGCAACCTGCTCACAGTTCTGAGGAGTAAGAAACGCAGTTCCGCCCTGTGCTTTTGGGCCGGTCTCACTTGCAGGTAAATTCTGCATCCCTCTCAAGGCCAAAAAGAGCTGGTTGATTACAAGAAAATGTCACTCCTCAGTTACAGATCAGACTCAACTTTACTCTTATCACGAGCCAGACACTAAAGACCCCGACACATACCTGAAAGTCTCCGGTAAGGCTTGTTGCTGTTTTTGGTGCCATTTTGGTGCTTCTTGTCTATGGTGGTCGACAGAATTCCTTTGCCATTTAGGATTTTCTCTGGTGAGGGTGGCACTGACTTGGACATCAGGACAGGCTTAATTAAAGGCGGGTTGGAGCTGGCGGCAGTGGCAGAGGAGGAGGAAGAGGTGGAGGAGGAGGAGGTCACCGCAGTAGTGGTTGTAGAGTTCATTTTGACGTTGGCACCATCTGCCTTCACTAGGTTAGGGATTTTCTCTAAACTGACTACAGGAACCGGAACACTGAAAAATAAATGAACAAAAACACACAATTGCCTCCTTTGATGCATCCGGTCTGCTGAGAAGCTCTGCCCGCTTATCATCATCAGAGCGCTTCCTTATCACTTATTTATGCTCCTCCTAGAAGTGAGCAGCACAATTCCAGTTTTGATGGGAGAGATTTGTGCTGTGGAAAGGACCCACGGGGGCGTGAGGCTGGCATGGTGCCCGGGATGGCACTGGAGTGGACAGATCGTCTCCTCTGTGCGAGGCTGTCCCCATGGATCTGTGGGTCGCTTCTCACACAGCACCTTGGGCAGAACAAGGCCCCCTGCTGCGAAGCTCCGGAAGATGCTGACTGTCCTCTGCTGACAGCGCAGCCCCGCCCCCTCCTCGAGAGCCTCTGGAGGGCTGACAGATGCCACCACGTGCAGGCATGGCTTCGGGCCAGCATGGCACGCTCCGTGCTGTCTGTCGGAGGGCGTCTGGATCGCTCTCAGATCCTGGGGATGGGCTCCCCTGGCGGGAGCCACTGTGCACCATTATCCCACATTCCATTTTAGGCAGCTAGTTATGTAAATAGGCAGTTCTGCAGGCTGGCAGGTGAGGGGATGAATTTTAAGAAGGCAGAAGCACAAAGGTGTGCATTCACTCGTCAGCATCTGTCACCTTCGCCCCCCTTCCCTGCTAGTCTGTGATGGATGTGCATTTGATTTCGGCGGCTCTTTAATGCTAGGGGATCTTGTGTCTGGGGGGCTGTGGAGGTGTCTGTCTTGGGGTTCTTAAAAGATGAAATGGATAACTTCTGCTTTGGCTCCTGAACCAGGGTCCCTTCCCTCCTGGCAGGAGGGTCGAATGCTAGCACTTCAGCTCCCCAATCATCTCTGAGCTGAGAGGAAAGGCTTAGGTAACTGAATGCCAGATGATGGAGAAGGTAGATTTTACACACCAGCAGACAATGAAGGGGCATGCAAAGAGATGCTGTTTGGGGCAGGAAAATACCATCTGTCCACAGGGATCCTTTTTCTAAGATGTATTCACAGATCATTTCTTTGATCAACTTGTTCCTAAAGTTATTTTGTTTTATTGGTACTGAGAATTGAATTCAAGACCTTTGCACTAGTCAGGCAGGTGCTTATGCCACTCAGCTACATCTCTGGGCCCTATGAAATTATTTTAGCAACTTCCCCTCCTGATTTTGAAACAGGATCACAGATGTTAGTTGCGGTTTTGCCAGTGAGAAAGGCACATAGAAAGGGGCAGCTTATACGAGTCTCTCCCCTTCTTGGCCTGGTGAAGGGTCCCTGTAATAGGAAACAGGATGATGGCTTTTGGCAATCCACAAGGTAATTGCAAGTTCTACCCTTCATCAGGGTCATTACTGTTTCTTTTGAGGTGATTCTCTAAATAGGGCTTGCCAGAGCTCACCACCAGACGCTCTTGAAGAGCAAGCATGTGTAGAAGTTTGCAATGCTCCCCAGTAAGATTAGCACTTGCAATGGTTGAAGGCGCCCCCGAAGTTTCTGTGTTGGAAACTTAATGCAAGTCATATGTTGATGGTGTTTGGAAGTGGGGGGGTCTCAGAGAGGGGTTTAGGGTTAGATGAATCTACAAGGATGGGGACCCCATGATGGCATTAGTGGTCTATAACAAGAGGAGGAATCTGAGCTTGTACACTTCCTGTTCACACCATGCCATGGGATGCAACAAGAAGTCTTTACCAGGTGCTGGCACCCGATTCTGGGCTTTCTGACCTTTAGACTGGAAAATACATTTCTTGTATTTATAAATCACCCAGATTGTGATATTCTGGTTCAGCACCATAAAACAGATGAACACAGAGCTACTCTATCACTTTTTCTCCCAACTGACAAAGGATGAAATGCTACATGACCTGATGGAATAGGATTGTTCTAGACCCATTCCTTAACTCTATTCAAAAAAGTGCAAGTTACAGAAATCAGAGTTTCGAAGAGATCTTTGCATGGCCACATTCACAGCAGCACTGCTTGCAGTAGCCAGTGTGGGAGCAACCCAAATGCCCCTCATCGGCATAAATACACAAAAGGCGATACAACTCTGAAAGGAAGGAAATTCTGGCAGGTGGAGGAAAGCTGAGGACAGTGCACTGAGTCAGACATGGCAGTGAGGAGAAACAAAAACCAGCACCAAGAACAGTGGGATTCCATGAATACCAGCCTGAGGTGCTGAGAAGCCAAACTCATAGGAACAGAAAGTCCAGCCATGGCTGCCAGGGTGGAGGCGGAAGGAAATGGATAGAGTTTGTTTTGCAAGAGAAAAAGACAACAACGTGGATCTACCACTGGGCTGGGTATTCAAGGTGGTTATGTGGTAAATTTTAAAAGAATATTAAGAACCCCACAAGTTACAAAACTCAGAACATCTAAACTATACCTCACTGACCCTGACTTAAAAAAAAAGCCTTTGTTGATTTAATTTCTTTTTTTGTTGTTGTTGATTTAATGTCTCATGCTTGTTTTAATCTGTTGATCTTAATCTCTCATCTGTTGATCATAATCTCTTGAGAAAAAAAAATAGTCAGACTTTAAGCAATGTAGGTACTCGCCAGGTGAGAAGCCTTCTTGGGAAGGAAATGAAATCTTTTCTGTTCTGGACCTGGCCCTTGTTGCTAAGAGGGTTGAGTACAGCAGGGCCATGGACCATTTCCTGAGTGTATGTCAGGTGCCCAGGACAGAGCAGATGAAGGATGCTGGATGCCTGTTGGGGACAAAAACCCACGGCACTGGATGAATCGCTCATCACACACTCTCAGCGCAGCCTGTGTTTCTCCTCCCAAGTCAATGTCCAGCTGCAAACATCTCCACAGGCAGCCACAAGAGTGCAGGCATGCGAGGCTCAGACATCTGGACTAGCGCGGCAGCTGACTTGTCTCTTGGGAGACACTTTCTCCTGCCTGTGTGTGGTGGAGCTCCAGCCAGGCTAGCTAAACCCTGAGACTGATCTACTAATTTGGATGCCACTACTTAAGGAGCAAGGCCCATTCCATTTTCTGTACTGCTCCCAGAACTTCAGGGCCCACAGGCAGGATGTGGAATCAGCCCCTTAGAGATAGGCAAGACCAGCTGAGGTGTGGTCCTCTGGGACTGGAGGACAGGAAGTGTAGGGAAACACGGGATCAAGGCTGTGCCTAAGGGTTCTGGAGACTACGGAAATGGGGAGGAGCCAGGCGGGCAGGAGCTGCTCCAATGCCAGGCCAGCAGCTGCACCTTGGTGGGGGGAAGAGGGTGGGCACTGAACTCTTTGGGGTAGTAACTCCACAGGGATCTTTCACCTGCTGGAGAAGGGGAACCTGCCCTCTCCACTCAGAGGAGGAGCCATCCCTGAAGCTGCTTCACTGGTGCACCTCCAAAGCTTTGGCCTTCCCCTCTGAGGTCACCTAACCCTTGGCTTGGGCTGTGAAGGGGAGGTAAGAGAAGAGGAGGGAGCAGGTACCTTGATATCAGGGAGAATCAAACACACTCCCAGAGGAAATGGGGATCGTTCCTCATTGATGTTGGCATCCTCGGCCTGCCAGTCCCAGTTCTAGCCAAGTAAGCATCTGGTCTCCTCTCTTCACACCATGGGCTACAGCCTGGGACCCCAAACTGATGAATAAGGAGGAAATGATCACCAGGCACTGCCACATGATGTGGAAAGCCAGTCCCAGAGATTTAAGTCTTTTTGAGGACAGGGATTGGGTGGATCTACTGAGAGCCTCCAGGCCACGGTCCCCACCACACCCTTTCTCTGCTACCATCTTCACCAGCCAGGAGAGTATTCCAGCCCGGGGCAGACCACACTCCTTCCAGATGGCAGTGGATCCCGAATGACAGGTCAGTTTTTTCCCTTTGGAAAGAAGCCAGTGCCATGCCGGCAGCTCTCTGCAGTGCTGTATCTGCAGCCCATCCTGGTGGTGCCACCTTGGTCTGTGGCAAGGGGCTGGCAGGGCATGGTTTGCTGGTGATGCTCAAGAGTGACTAAGCCACACGTGATTCTGTTGGTGGAGGTGCTAAGCAAGCCTGGAGACCACCCCTGAGGTTAGCCGAAGCCCCCTCACACTCCTTTACCATCAGACATCAGGGATATGTCTATGCACTGCCCCAAGGCCCACAATTCACTTCATTTATCAGCATACTATGTCCTTTCTTTGAGGTACAGTGTTCAAAAAGGGAGATGACCTGGGCATGGTGGTGCACACCTGTAGTCCCGACACTCAGGAGGCTGAGGCAGGAGGATCAGCAGAGTTCAAGGTTAGCCTGGGTTCCACAGTGATAGTGAGTTCAAGACCAGCCTGGACCACATAGTGAGAACATTTCAAAAGAAAAAAAGAACAGAAAAAAGGAAGGAAGACCCCCACTCTGCCCCTGCTGCTCACTTGGTAGGCATGGACTCTGTTGGGGAGCCCAGGGCCACGGCTTAGCCTGGGCTCACGTGCTGGGGGTACTTATCTCTCTCCATGTTATCTCTGCACCTCTCCCTTGTCCCAGGAATGGTCCTCCCTCCTCAGCATCTTCATTGTCCCTCTGGCACCAGGGGGCGGTGTCTACCTGCTGTTTCTTTTGTGCTGCTTTGGCTGCCCAAGTCTTCTTCCTGTGTGCCTGGCCTGTCTGAATTTATCTTTCTAGACCAAGGCAGGTCCTCTGGCTGCAAGAAAAATGGTTCTCTTGGCATCAAGCAGATTCTCCTCCCTGCCCAGTGATGTCTGCAAAAGAGCAGAGGTGGAGAATCATGACGGTGTCATCGTGAGAGCCACCAACGTGCCGCAGGGCCAGCTGCCCCTGTGCCAGCTATGCTTTCCTGGGGACCGTGATCTGCTCCGGTATCGTCACAGATATGCCTTCAGAGCACGGTTCAGAAAGTCTTTAGGTTTGCAGAAGTGACTGCCAGCCTCTTTCCACTTACCAGAGCGGGGTAAAGATGGATTTGACAGGCAGGCTGCGAGGACACACGGCATCTGTGTTGTGGGTGGCGTCTGCTGAGCCTTCTCAGCTGCCTCACTGCTTCCACCACTTCCACTGACCAAGGCCCCTGTGCCTATGCTACTGGCCTGGTGTCTCCCCCAGCCTCTTGCCTTCCACACCATGACAACAGGAAGTCATCCAAAACAGAAAGGAATTTACCTTCTTTTAAACACTCTCGGAGAAGAAATTCATATTTCAGTTTCTTAGATGATTTCTGAAGGGCTGCTCCTAGGACATTATTTATGTCTAATCTAAATTCTTTAAGTTGAAGAAGTCCTTGGAACCATCTGGAAGGCTGGCTGTCAGACAACTGCTGAAAAGGACTCTCAACAGCAGAGCCCCAGAATCCTACCCTGGCATGACAGATGTAGCGGACACCACAGAAATCCTGACGGATGAAAAAAATGGATGGAATTTTTTTTTCTATCTGTGAAAATGCTGAGAAAACTTGCAGAAAGGCAATTTATAAACACCTATAACAAATAAAAAAAAAATGGGTGTTCAACAGAGGATGTAAATAAGAGGCTAATCCCGTGTCAGTCCAGGGCCCAGTGGTGATAGGAGCGGCAGAGTGTACAATTGCTTGGGGCCTCTGCACAGTTTTGGTGGCAGTCTGGGTAACACACCCTCAGTAAACTGGGGACATGTGATCAGACCACACAGCTACTGGGGCTCGGTAGTCCTGCACTGGAGCTGAAATAATAGAAACAAAGAAAAGGAAGGAAGGAAGATTGGTTGACATGGTTCTCTGGTCCCAGAGTGGACCAAGGGGAGCTCAGCGATGCCTGCTGCTAGCCAAGAGGGCACAATCTCTTCAGAGTGAGGGCCTAGGCTCATTACTCCACTGGGTTCAGAGACATTAACTGCAGAACACGATGGGAGATTTCCCCCCATAGACAAGCTAGGGCTGTGTGTGTGTGTGTGTGTGTGTGTGTGTGTGTGTGTATGTGTAGATGAACAAGCTAATGAACTGCAGAAGTCCTCTGTTAGAGTTTAAATATGGAGACTAGAGAGTATCGAGGGCTTGACGCCCAGGGCAGTGGAGCTCCCAGACAGCACATGGCAGGACCATGTGGGCACATACCTAACAGTAGCTTAGCCCACGTGTCGCTCCTCACCCAAATATGCTGTTAGGAGCTGGGGCCAACTGGTGAAAAAGGCTGTGCCCTTGGCAGGCCTGTCTTGTGGCTGGTCTGTTCCTCTGCCTCTCGGGCCCCTCCTTGCTCTCTCTGCTGCCTGACAGCCAGGAGACAGGCAGCCATGCTTCGTCACACCATCCCATGGCGACGCTCTGCTTCAGCACAGACTGGAGCACATGGCTCAGCTGATCAGCGACTGAGGCCTCCAAAACTGTGAATCCAAATAAATCTTTCCCCCTAGCTTATTTCTGGCATTTGTCATAGTAAATGTAGAGATGATTGCAAGAAAATTGAGAATAAGAGTGCGGTGCGGCAGCCACACACCGCACAAAGCCCACACCCATATGTGGTGCCCTGCCTAACTCACTCCAGGCTGTCAGAGCACCGTGCCTGAGTTTCCTTATCAATAAAATGAAGATAACTACATTTGAGAAGATTAAATAAGGTGATAAATGCAATAAATTGTAATAAACCAGAGGCAGAGACCACACTATCCACTCTCCACTGACCCAATGCCTTTGGGGGTTTATGACAGGGTGAAAGTCTTCTGTGCTTTGTCTTTTCCTGCCCCTGGACGGGCAGATAAGGTGGGAAGGGGTGGTGGCAGCAGATTGGCAAGAATCAGTGGGGTCTATGCCCCCTCCCAACAGAATAAGGCCACTGCTGGGGGTCAGTGAGAGGACAACAGCGAAACAGGAAGTCTTTCCTGACTCCATGATGCCTCTCCAGGGCTCTTCTGCCTGCCTTCAGTCTCACCTGCTTCTCAGCCAAGCGTGGGCTAGCGAAGCAACCTCATACCAGATGGTGCATTTTGCAGGAAGAGTGTGTGGGAACCCAGGCCCCACGCAAGCCTGCTGTCCCCTGCAGTCCTGCAGGACTGTGACCCGCAGGGGCCCCTACTGCACTCAGAGACTACTGGTGGGCTGGGGGTCAGGAGGTCAAGTGCAGCCTCTCTGCTGGTCTGACTCTCTCCTGGTCTAACTCAGGGCTTCCAGGGGCATAGAACTCAGAAGGTGGTCTCCACATGCGTGGGCAGAATGAGGGACGCTCACTGGCCATTCCTGAGAATCCCTGAGAAGCAAGCTAGAGAAGAGTGGAAGGTGAGGAAGGACTGTGGGTGGGCATGGAGGGGCATACGAGGCTCCACAGGCTGTGGCGTGACCCCAGGCCAGCGGTCCACGCAGGCGTGAAGGACAATCCTGGGCCAACGCAACCCCAGTGGCGCGATGTCTTTCCACAACTGAGAACAAAAGCTGCGCAGTTCAAACGGACAGCCCCTGAGACCCACATCAGTGCGGAAAGGGTGCCAGAGTCCCGGAGGGCAGGAAAGCCGAGGATATAATGGAAGAGGGTTCCGGAGGGACAGCCAACTGGACGCGCTCCCTGCTGCGGCCACCAGGGGTCGCTGCTTCCACGGTTTCAGTCACAAGGGTCCATGACTGCAAGGCAGCCCTGGGGTCCCCACTTTACCTCGGGTCATCATGAAGTGATGCTGGGCGCATCCGGAAGGAAGGCAATGGCCAAGGGCCTCTGGTACCATCCGGACCCCAGCTGTGCTGTTTCTTCAGAGCAGCAGCCCAGGCGAGCACTCTCCCTCTCTGGGGTTCCTGGCTCTTATCTTTCCCTTCTTAGTATTGGAATCCAAGCCTGGGCAGGCAATGCTGCAGTGCAGCCACCTCTGTCCCGAAAACAAAGCCCACTGTCGAAAACTCGTTAGGGGTTTCGTCTTCACCCCTGACCTATAGCAGATTCAGGAGATACTGGGGCAGGGGGCTGTGGGTTAGCTCAGTTGTTTACGCGCCTGCTTGGGTAAAACCAGTCAGGAGCAGGGGACCATGGTTTGATCCCTAGCTCCACCTGCTGTTCCAGACCCACCTAACAGGCTTTAGACTGCTGAGCTATCTTGTCAGCCTCAACTCTGTATTTTTAAAAATCATGTGTGCCACATCACTGTCTGGTTTGGATGGTCCCTGACATTCAGTCACCCACAAATCAGTCTGACCAAGGTCTACTTTTTTTGTTTTTTTGAGACAGGGTCTCACAGTGTGTGTGGTTCAGGCTGGCTTTGAGGTCACCATATAGCCCAGGCTGGCCTTGAGTTCATGGTAATCCCCAGCCTCCGTGTCTGTACTTCTGAACCTGCCATGGAGGAGGCCCCTTTCTGCACCACCCTCACAGACCTTGGCACCGCTTTCCTGGGCCCTGATGAACGCTGCCCCACATGGATGGTATGGTGCCACCCGGCATGCACAAGACCCAGCACCCCAAAAAGTCCACTCTATCCTAACTCTGTGCTCAGCCTTTGAGGCCCGGGCCACCCACCTGTTTGCCATCACTCCTGTAGCTCTGCTGGACCCCGCTGGCCTCTGCCTGGCTCAGCACCTCTCATGGACATTCCCATCTGTCCCTGCTGTCCTCTCCCAGGAGCTCTGCTGTGGTCACCTCCAGTGACAGGGGTTCATTTCTGCCACTGTGAGCCCTAAGTGGGCTGTTAGCCACCTGGTGACAGTAGTCCTGTTCTAGTGCCCTGTGTCACTCTGGAATGACCCCTGCAGCCTACACAGCCTGGCACTGGGAAAGGGCTCCCGCAGGGCTAGAATGAATGAATTTATATTCTTGGCAAAGGTAACAGACATCATGGTAACACAGCAGAACCTGACCTGGCTGCCCACCAGTGCTTGCAAAAAGCAAAGGCCATGGCTGGCCCTCTTCCTAGTAAGAGGGACAAAGTGTGACCAAGGCACTTGCCTGCCCAGGGAATGACACGTTCACTCCCCAATCCTACAGTCAACGAAGGGGGGTGGGGTGGGAGAGGGGCAGCCCCAGGGGGCTTGGTCACATGACCAGCAGACCTGGACTTGACTTGGGGGCTCTGGGTCATAGTCCTGGAAACCAGAGGGAGGGGATGGGCCCAGTCCTGCCACTGTCCCACCATGTTTGAGATCTGGGGATTGCTTCATCTCATCCCTGCCCTGGCCCTGTCTCCTTTTGAGTCACAGGGTCCCTGTCCATGTTTGTCTGCTTCTGACAGCAGCCACACAGCCAGATGCCCCTTGGCTGGGGTCTGTGCAGAGGGAACCAATCAATTGTGGGAGGCTGTGGTGGCCACAGAAACCCTGCTGGGGGACCTAGCGTGGCTGGAATGTCAGGTCTGCCGAGGGTCTGTGGCTCCTCGTGGGATCCTGCCCTGGGTCAGGCGAGCGCCAGGCAGAAAGAGATGAGCTGCAGGCTCTCCTGCAGGCAGCTGCCGGCAAGACTTCCAGGGGCCGCAGACTCAGGGCTGCCCTCACTCCAGAGCACCTGCCTGGCGTCTCTAAGCGCTGGCCCAGCCTCAGGACGAGGGAGCCCCTCCTGCAGCGCTGTGGAGGCGAGCGGGGGCAGTGGGCACTGATGCTTCTGCTTTGGCTCTGGCTCCTTTTCCTCCTGGGCAGTGGGCTCATCCCCTGCATTTTTAATAGCAGTGGGCATTTAGCATTCTGCACACTCCTGCACGCCCTCCGGGGGAGGATGCTCCTCCACCTCCTCTCTGCCCCAGCCTGCAGCCTTCACTGCCAAGGAGCCCATCCATCTGCCCTGCCAGGCCAGGGTGGGAGCCCACTGTAGCTGGGCTCCAGACAGCTGCTTCGGGCATGGTGCTGGGGCCTGGTTCCTGGCGGAGCAGACTTGTAAAAAAGGGTGAAATGCCCATTTGCATGGAAAGAGCAAGCAGTCATAATTACCCCCCTCTGTGTGTGTGTGTGTGTTTTTTTTTTTTTTTTTTTCTAGACAGGGTCTCACTTGCTATGCATTTTAGCTTCAAACTCACTTTGTAGCGGAAGCTGGTCTTTTTTTTTTCATTTATGTATTTATCTTTTTAAAAATGTATTTAGTATAGGGTCTACAGGATCTCATTACACAGATCGGACTCATAATGATTCTCCTGTTTGCAGCCTCTTAAGCACTGGGATTACAGGCACGTGCCACCACACCCAGTCTCAATTGCCATCTCAGTGTGCCCTGGGGGTGAGGCTGGCATAGCAGGCTGGGGATCAAACCACAGTCCCTGGGTCTGCCTAAGCAGGAGCTTTAGTCCATTGAGCTATCTGGCCAGCCCTTTATTTATTTATTTGGTACAGGGTCTCACTACACAGCTCAGACTCATAGCAATCCTTCTGTTTTGAGCCTCTCCAGTGCTGGGGTTACAGGGGTGCATCACCATGTCTGGACTCGGTTGCTGGCTCAGTGCGCTCTGGGCTGGGGCCAGCATGGCATGTAGGATCGGGGATCAAACACTGGTTTCTGTGCTTGTCAAAGCAGGCACTTAGTCTGCTGAGCTATCTCGCTGGCCCGATGAAACTGGTCTTGAACTCTTAACAGTTCTTCTGCCTCAGCCTCCCAAAGTGGGCCACCACACTTGGCTTTAAGTTTAATTCATTCAAAATTAAAGACAAGTACCTGACTCAGTTATTAGAAAAGGCTTAAGGTTGCTTGGACCCATTTCAGTGTGTAATTCTCTTTTACAATCTCTAGTTTTAGAAACTGTAATAATGAGTCAGATGTTTCCAAGTAAGATGTGCCTAAAACACACATTGGGCTTCAAAGACAGTGTGGGGGAAAAAAAACAGGATGTGAGCTACTTCACTAACTCTCTGTTGAAATGATGATATTTTAGATACAGTAGATTATATTGCACACATGAAATTTTAAGTTTTTGAGCATCCATACTGAAAAAAGTACAAAGAAACAGATAAAATTAATTTTAACAATACATGGGGCACACTGTACTGGCCACTAAAACCAGGTGTGGTGGTACATGCCTATAATCCCAGCATTGGGGAGGCTGAGGCAGGTGGATCTGAACTGTGTCATGAGACCCTGGACCAAATAAATAAATAAAAGATTAAAAAACCAAAACCAAAACCAAAACAAAACAAGAATCTAGTCTGGGAAATTTAGCAACTTGGTAAGACCCTGTCCCCAAATTAGAAACAAAAATGTGGTTGGGGTGAACTCAGTGTTAAGTCCTGAATTCAATTCACCCAGCACTTCTTGCGGGGGGTGAGGGGGTGGGGGGGAGGGAGAGAAAGAAAGAAAATACAAGAAATAAAAGGTCTGCCAGCTCTGGGAATTTTACAGCCCCCGCCCCCACCCCAACACTGGCAGATCCCCTGCAGCAATTTTGAGTGTGCACCACCACTAGCACCCCGTGTGTGGAACCGGTGAGAAGTGGCCAGGCAGGGGGCATTGCGTGCAGTTAAGTCCGTGGCAGGTGCCTGTGAGGGTCACAGTGAGCTCACCTGCTTCAGGGAGGGAAGAGGACTGGGTGGCCACCGAGATGGGCAGGGGCCGGCGGGGGTTGTGGCAGGAACGAAGGACCCCACCCTTGGCCCGCCTTGCTCTGGAGTCCTGCCTTCTCCCATGTACACACCTCTGCACACACTTACTGCCGCACACTCACTTCCGCACACTCACTCCCATACACTCAGTCCTGTGCCCACTGAGTCTTGCACCCACTTACTCCTGCACACACTCACTCCTGCACTCTCACACTCCTACACACTCCCACATTGCCGCACACTCACTCCCTTGTCTGTCACGCCCGGTGTGGTCTTACAAGCAGTTTTCTAACTGAGGTAAAGCACAGCAGGTATCTCCTGACTGCCCCATCTCCCCTGTCCAGCTGCCCTCACTACAGCGACCTCTGAGGGAGACCGATAACTCTTGTACCTCTGAGTTTTGGTTTTAGGGTAGTGCCAGCAGGGCACCTCCAGTGGGAGACAGTCTTGGTTAGGCTAGGCTATGGGCAGCCCCAGGGCCAGTTCCTGGCAGGCAGGGGCTCAGCAAGAAGCCAGCCTGTGGACTCAGGCTCCTTCCTGACCTCGGTGGGGGTGGTTTTTCCCAGGTGAAGGCTGTGCCAGTGCATTTGAGGTGGGTGAGTCCATTCTGTGGGCTCGGTGTGTTAAACATATCTTAACCAAATAACATTGGCAGCTCATCATTGAAATCAAAGGTTACACCCCCACCGTAAGCCAGGAGCACCTGTACTTAGGCTTGAAATGTAGCTGCTTTGGGCCTCTCTGAGTCCTCAGTGGACCGGGTGCCCTTCTCACATTACACCCTGTGTCAGCTACATCTCCTCTTACAGACTTCCCGAGGCGGTGAGTGTGTCTTACTCAACTTCGTATGCCCAAGGCGTACGCCCGCAGACAGCGGGTCAGGCTCTTCACTAGCATAGGAGCACATGAAGACCATCAGCCAGCTCTGCACTGAGTACAGGGCTGCGTCTGAGTCTTTCTAACCTCTAGGAAGTCATACACGGGACATCAGCGGGTCCCCTGTGCATCACAGAGCTTGTTATGGAGTTAGCACATAACGTTACAGTGGATTCTCATTAAATGCGAAGTCAAAGCTGGGCATGGTGCTGTACATCTATAAACTTGGCACTCTAGATGGCTGGGGCTGGAGGATCTCAAGTCTGAGCCCCGTCTGGGTACTTTAGAGATCACATCTGAAAATAAAAAAATAAGAGAGTCTTGGGGATATAGCTCAGTGCAAAGCTCTTGGGTTCCATCTCCAAAAAACAAATGAGTAAAGGAGAGACGGATGTCGCGGGCCACAGTTCCAGGGAACATGATGGGGTGGAGCTGGTGGTATCCTAAGAACAGGACTGAATTAGGCTGAGGCCGAGCTGCGCAGGGTCCCTGATGTTGGGCCAGGGACCTTGCTCTGCAGTAGGCCTGCAGAACTTGGAGAATGTTCGGGAGGATTGTGATTTGGGGTTGTAAGAGGCTTGATGTCAAGTGATCCGTTTAAATGTGCAGAGAAAGTTACTGGCAGCACCTGGAATTAAGCTAGACCTCCTCTCTTCCTCCCTTCTTTCTTTCCTTTCTTCCTCCCTTCCTCTCTTCTTTCCTACCTCTCTTCTTCCCTACCTCTCTTCTTCCCTACTTCCTTCTCTCCCTCTGTCCCTCCCTCCTTCCCTCCCTCCCTCCCTTTTCCTTTCTCCTTCCCGTCCTCCCACCCCTTAGCTCTCTTCTTTCCTCTGTTTCTGGAGGCTTGGGAAACAAAGGCCATTTCCCCCTTGCAATCCTCTGGGCTGCTCAGTTCAGACCCTGCTGGCCCCAGGGGCCCTTTACACCCCTCTTGGCCTGAATGGGGGTACCTTCTAAACCCCAGGAGTTCCTTGAGATTAGTTTCCTGGAGAGCTCATCTGAGTGCTGTGGGCTACCTAAGACTCTGGCTGCTAACACACCGATAGTTTGTCTTCAAGCTGGGCCCACCTGCAGGGCCCTTGCCTGGATCTCCTTAGCTCATTTCTTATACCTCAGAGCTAGGAGGTCCTTTTGTTCAATTGTTTTGGGCCATGCTGGGAACTGAACTTGGGGCTGTGTACATGCTAGGCAAACATACTATCAGTAAGCTACATACAGCCCTTAATAAATTATTTTATTTTCCTCTTCATTCTGAATCTGAAGAGCCATTTTCCTATTTTTCAGGCATGCTGGACTTCCCAGCATTGACTCCAGGCCTGGGAGCTCTCACACAGCACCACCAAGGGCAACATTCCCCTCAAGGGCACATGAACATGTGCTATGATCCACATACCCAGGCATGATGCCACAGCCTTCCTTGCCATGGTCCTGTGGGGTACAGCAAATGGTCACCCCATTTTATGAGTAAGGAAATGGAGACACAACAAGATGAAATGACTCCCACAGGGCCACAGTCTGGAATCTGCCTTACAGCACAGCACACGCAGCCTTGGCCCACACACAGCTCTCCTAGGCCATGGAGCAGGGACTCAGACTGGCACTGAGAGACTCACATTGTGTGGTCCTGCCAGACGTCATCAACTGTCCCTGTCAGGCCGGGGCCTTCTCTAGCCAGTGAGGTCCCAGATGACAGATCCTTGACCCTGCGGCCTATGGAGAACGAAGCCTATCCCCAGGGCCTGTGAGAACAGGTGACCCCTCCCCCAGCCACATCCTCCCTCTCCACATGGCCCAAGAGGCCCTTTCATTGATCCAATGTAATTAGCTCCTTCACAGAGCCATCATAATTTCCAGTGTGCAGAGACAAACCCACTGATGGGTGCTCCTCTACACAGCTTTCCTAGTGCAGAGCTAAGCGTAACTAAATATCATTAATGAATGGGGCGCTGTTACTCTCTGAACATATACAGAGGCGGACCCTACGTTTGTCCCCTGGCCAGCTCATCGAGGCCTGGAGGAGAAGGCTGGTGGCACCATGAGCCAGTAATGAGCACTCACCTGTGGCTGCAGTTGGGCCCTGTCTGTCCATCCCAAAGGGGACCTTGCCTAACTTTTTGGTTAAGACTGGGATTTAAGACTGAATTAAAAGCCTCTTTTTTCATAGTTACTTGAGACACCGGCTTTCTCCCTCTCTTCTGTGGGTAGTCCCCAAACATCTCTGCTCTGCAGGGATGGGGACATGGACAGGGGATGGTGTCAGGGTTAGGGACAGGGGACAGAGGACAGGGTGAGGCCCTGCCTGGTGCTGCTAGGTGGCCTGTGTGTGCTTCTGATCATTCACACTAGCGCTTTTCTCCATGAGAGGCAACCCTATCCCGGAGAAAGAGTTCCCCACTTTCCTGTCCTTAGATACAACTTTGCTCCACTCTGGAGCAGAAAAATGTCCCTGTCTGACACCCAGCACTTTAAGGCCCTGCATCCCCAATCCTGTTCAGGTTGTCCACGCCAGCACGCCGGGTCCCCTCCTTGGTTCCCATTCATTCTTTTGGCGGTGATAGGAATACTCACCATGGTTTGTCCCTTGATCCCTTAGCAGGAAAGACTGAGTGCTGCTTGCTGCTGGAGGTAAGGAGATTGTCTTTGGGCGTTTTGAATGGCTTTGAGGTGCTGCTGGCAGAGCTATGGCCGCTGACACAGGCTTTGGTCTTCCCCTGTGCTAGAGCCGTCCTGGGGTTGCAGGTCGGAGACGCTGGCGAGGGCGAAGGCCCGCACATGGAACCGTGTCTTCTCTCTGCAGGGAGGAGAACACAATTCAGCAGGGCGCTGAGACAGGTGGATCTCCTGGCCTCCCTTCTTCCCTCCCTCCCTCCCTTCCTCCACTGCTAGCAAGGTGGATGTTCCAGCCCTGGACAGCTCGCCAGGCTGGCCCTACGGCTCTGCAAAAGCACTTCCTCAGGAAGAATGCCAGGGATGCCAGTGTGCACACTGGGACAACTGCAAAGTCGCCCAGAGTGGCAGACAGAATAAATGGGAAATCCTCATCCCTGACCTCCGAGCGGGGCACAAAGGTCAGAGGGTCTGCAGGCTAAATGAAAGATCTTCCAGGAAGTGGCCAGCATGGGTACCGGCCTAGCATTGGGGTCAGGCTGTCCACACACCCCAGTGATGGCCTCTCTTGGCCAACAGAGCCGAAGGCCATGCATGCAGGAGGATGCCAACACTTGAGGCACGGATGGGGAGTGTGGACTCGGGGTGCGCATAGCTTCTTGAAGTTCTGCAGAAAGTACCAAACTCCCTTTGTCTACCCTGTCCCCATCTCATCAGCCCCTGCAGCCTCGATCGGGTAGGCAGCACAAGGGCCCTGACCAGCATGGTGGCCCTATAAGGTAAGGCTTGCGTGCATAGCCCCTATGGTGGCTCTTTTCTTCTTCATGTGGTACCGGGGTTGAACCCAAGGCCTTTGCACTGGGCTATGGCCCAGCATTTTTCCCTGACTTTTTTTTTTTTTTTTTTTTTTTTTGGAGATAGGGTCTGGCTAAGCTGTCATCTTGCCCAGATTGCACTTGAACTTTCAGTCTTCTTGCCTCAGCCTCCCAGTGCTGCAATTACAGGACTGCACCATGCAGGTTTATGGCAATTCCTAATGATTTCAGGGTGACAGATCTGATTAAGTTACAAATTCCAGGGGCCGGCGAGATGGTTCAGTGGTCTAAAGCGCCTGCTTAGGAGGGCTCAGGCAACTGCGGGGACTGCAGTTCGATCCTTGGCACCACATGCTGCGCCAGCGCCACCACCAGGGCAGGCTGAGCCAGCCACAAAATGAATAAATAAAGAAACAAACAAACACAACAAGCAAATAAATAAATAAATAAAATTAAAAAAAAAAAAAAGTTACAAATTTCAGAAAAATACCCAATCACACACACATGCCAAAACTCAGCACCACTTAAAGGAAAATATCTCAAACTCAGACAGGACAAGATCTCCAGGAATCCGTCCTCCACTCTGGCTCTCGTGTGCCCCATAGATACTTAGTGCTCACTTCACGTATGTTGAAAAAATAAGCGAAATTGCAACAGATGTCTTGACGGAGTGGACAGACTAGTGGTGGCAGATCTGGAAGCTGGATGAAAGGTGACACTGGAAAAGGCAGCCAGCGAAGATGGCAGATGTCACTCTCTCTGCAGCCCCAGACCAGCAGAACCTTCCTGGTGCTACTCTGTGCCTGGTTTGAAAAGCAAAGCCTGATACCACTGGCCCATATGGGGTGGTGCTGGGGCTTCTTCGAGCTCCTCATACCCGAGCTTCCAGACTATCTCCATGCAGACGGGTTCTAGTTTTCTGATGAAACTGGAGTCAGCGGGCTGGAGGGGCGATTTCTCAGGCTCCTCCGGTTTGGTACCGTGGCTCCATCAGTGTTCAGATGCAGTCTATGCAGACATGGAGTCATTTCTCTCCCGTCATACACATTCAGTTCCAGCACACCACAGGCTTTGAAAATCAAGACCTTACCCTCCGGCCTCCTTTCAGATGCTACAGAGAAAACATGGGTTGGGAGCCGGGAGACCTGTCTCCCGCTCTAGCACCACAGAGGCAGGTTAGTGGCCTGAGTTGCCCCTTCAGCATTCTGTGTCTTTATCTGTAAAGGAAATGGGTCCCGTGGACGCCTCGATGGCCTCTTTCCATTCCATTACCACCAACGCAAGGCATGCTTCTACCTGCTCCTTTGTATCACTCCCGGCTCCTGGTGATACAGCAATAATTACAGCTCCTGAGCTGACATGCTGCACCCAGGCAGATCTTCTTTGGAGGAATCCAGCTTTGTAAAATTGTGCTGGCCTTTATAACTCTTGTGAGACAGCAAGGAAGTAGCTAGGCATCTCCACCCTCGTCACAGTGGAGTGGCGAAAGGGGACCCAGATGGGCCGGGTGATCCAAGGGCCGGGTGGCCAAGGGCCAACAGCTGCCTGAGAAATGGGGCTCTGGACGTAAGTACAGCGGTCTCTCAGGAAGGCAGAAAATGTAGTAGGGGCAAGATTTGAAGCCATGAAATTAGGAAATGATGATTTTGGCATTACCAGAGGCTATGCCTAGGTCTAAAAAGTCAGTGAGTCTGCATGGTGGCACATACCTGTAATCTAGTACTTAGGAGGCTGGGGCAGGAGGATCACCTCAAGCTGTGGACGGCCTGGGCTCCATAGTGAGCTCTAGGCAGTCTGTGCTACAAAAGTGAGATTTTTGCCTCGAAAAATCAAAAAAGGGAAACACAGCTAGGCTGATAATATAATTTCTTTTCTGATAGACGGGTTTACCAGTTACCAGCCACAGGATAAAGTTAGTTAGTGGCCATGCTGGCACCACAACCAAGCACCTGCACTTTAAATCTGCAGTCTTTTCTGCCCCTCAGAAATATCTTGTTTAGCAATTTCCCTTTTTTTTGGCTGAGGCTTCCACTTCTAAAATAAGACTCACTTTTATCATTACTGTTTCAAATTTTGCAGCAGTCTTTATTCCCTCAAAAGGTGGGGTGTAGATACAGAAATATCACTCTGTAGCCCAAAGAACAAGTGTAAACTTTAGTTTGCTAAAGTAAGGATGAAATATCCCAAGAAGGTTGGCTGCTGGTGGTAAAATGAGTGGATTGGGCCAGTGATTCTAAAACTACCTTCTTAGGGGCCTGGGAGATGGCTCAGCAGCACAAGTGCCTGCCTGGCAAGCACAAAGTCCTGAGTTTGATGCCTGGTACCAAAAAATTAAAAAAACTAAAACCACCTTCTGGAGGATCCTGGTCTATGGTCCTGGCTGACATGCTCCCCTTGAAATTCTCAGACAGAATTAAATGAACAGAGAACCTTTCTCCTTGGTGTTGTTTTACCTCCACAAATAACTCCGTTAAATGACTTGTTGAAACCTGAAGACAATCTTTTGCCCTTCATGTGAATTTTTGTTTGTTTGTTTCATGTATGATTTTGGGTTGCAACAGATGGGCAGAAGCAGTATTCTTGTGAATTGTTCCTTGCTCTGGATGAACTGATTTATTTATGTTAAGGTGTCTCAGCAGGAGGTCTTTATTTCTGTCCCCTGAGCTACGGGAACAAGCTTGCCCTCTATTGGTGCAGGTTGGTTTGTTTTAGAACTGGAATTGAGCTCTAGGCCTCTGCACTGAACTATATTTCTACCCCTTTAAAACATTTTTTTATATTTTGGGACAGGGACAGGGTCTTGCTAAGTTGCTAGGTTGCCCAGGCTGTACTTGAACTTGTGATCCGCCTGCCTCAGCATTCCATACTGTTGGGGATGCAGGTATGTGCCACCACAACTGGCTCTATTAAAAAGATCAAACCAGTAGAGTTGGAGTAGTCAGGGCTTCACTCAGGCGATAGTTCAACTTTTGTAAATGATTTGAATTGCAGGTCCAGACAGGACACAGCATGTAGACTTTACAGGAAGAACCTTGTTATAGCTCGTATGTAGCCGTTCTCCCAAAGCCTCATGTACTTGTAGGTGGGGCTTTTTGGAGATAGCTGGATTTAGGGTGGGTGACACTGGAATTAAGGGTTGATGACTACTAAATGGACTTAGCATAGTTCTGGATGTGGATAATGGAAGCCCCACTTTGGGTATGGGTGGCACTAGTCAACAGACTTATAGTCTGGATGGAACATAAAGGGAGAGAAGGAAGGCAGGCTTGCACTGCCGCTTGCTGCTTTGTGGTCTCCCTTCTGCTTTGCCATTAACTGTTTCTCCTCTGTGATGCCCGTCTGTCATGCCACCTGACTACGGACTGAAATCTCTGCAGACTACAAGTAAAATAACTCTTTCTTCCTTTAACTTGGGAATGTTGGATATTTTGTCTCACCAATGAGAGCTTAACTAAGACAACATGGTGGGAACCAGGTTGGGACTCTCCATTTGGGGATCTCTAGCCTGAATACCTACCTACAGATGACTTATATAGTTCAGTTCTATCTTTTGGTAGAGGTGGGCAGGCCAGGAATGAGAGGACGCAGTGTCTTTATTTCTTGTAAAAAAGCACTGCTGTGCAGGTGGAATTTCTCTGAGTAAAGCTTTCCAGATTCATACGACAGTCATTCTGAATGGCTCACTTTGGAAATAATCATTTCCTTCTATGTTTTGGTCAAGGGCCTGCCTTAGGCAGATCTCTAAATTATTCTAACTTCTTATGCTTTGTTCAAAAAGTTTATATAACATTATAGTCCTCACTCATTTTTAAAATATCTCCCAGAGTTAAACAATTTGAGAAAGGAGAATTTCCCTCTAAATTTTTGTTAATATGCACAGTCATTTTAACAAAAAGTTAGTCAACTTATATTTGGGCTATTTCTTGTAAACTAACATTTTATATATGTGTATATATTCCACATGCTTGCTATTTTAATTAGGCAATGCTCAATCACCAACATGATATAGATTATTTAGCTACTCTCCTATTGGCTGGCATTTAAAAATTTTATTTACTTATAAACTGATTTAGGATTTTTTTTAAGGTAAGGTATAGTTCTCAAAGTGAAAGCCTGTAATAACTTACGGATTCTGTTATCTATCTGTCTGTCTGTCTGTCTGTCCATCTGTCTGTCTATTTTTAGACCATGTGACAGAAGGACCGTGCCAATGTGTTGTGCTAGTGTTGAACAGAGGCATTACTCACCGATTGAACAAAACAAACACCCATGTGGGAACACCTATGCAGATTTAAACATTCAATAAACACATTAGCAAGTAGCCTTGGACCAGTGACCTCTGGTGCCCCCTTCTGTCCTTGGCTGAGTAGTAGTAACAGCTGGATAACATTTTTCTACGTGGTCGGCACTCTCCTGCACACTAGACATACTTCACAGCATTTCATTCTTACAACTCCTTAAAAGAGGTTCCATGGGACTTCTACAGATGAGAAAAATGAGGCCTAGAGATACAACCAGGGGCACAAGTTCACAGAGCTGGGGACCATCAGGTCTCAGGGTGTCAGTGAAGCTTCTTTTAATTCTGAGCTCTGCTGCTGTGAAACCTTGGAAGATGCTGCCATGGATGACGGGGTACCTGGGGAAGGGGGCATGGGCTGTCCCTCTCTGCTTCCTGTGGCGTTTCAGAGGGTCTGACTGCGCTGGAGAGAGGGAAGAAATGTCTTAGAGGAGATTTGGCAGCTTGTAGGTGCCCGTCAGTAGCCACAAGTCATGCCTGAGACCTTAGCTCCAGGGTGGCCATCCCAGCACCAAAGAAATGAAAACCCAAACCCCTTTACTCTTCACATTCCTACCACAGAAAGCCCAGGCCAAGGCTTCAGAAGCTGCCAGCTCAGGATCACTGGTTTGCTGTGTGTCCCTTCCACATCCAGGTGCCTCTCCAGGGTGCAGTTGGAGGCCAGAAGAACAGGACTGGCAGTTGCTGCCTCTCAGCACCCTACAGATCTGTCAGCAGTGAGAGCCCTGCTGTCTCCACAATCCTTTTCCCTTCCTCTCTGCAGATAAAACTCCCAGGTTCTCTGACAATTCTACCTCAGAAAAAATCCAGAACTCTCTCAGCCCCCACACAGAGCTCAGAATCTTTTCCTTTCAACCTCAGCAAAGACGCCTTGTGGACAGATGATGCAGCTCTAGATGTCCAGTGAGGCTCCCTGGACCATTCTGAGGAAAAGCTTGCTGGGAATCTATAGTGTGGCTTCCAAGGGACCGGCCGATCCCATACTCACTGACTCTGAACGCCACAGCTGCCTGCGGCCTGCACAGTTGCATAAGCCAACTTGGGCAGAGGCCAGGCCCTGGCCTTCTCATTCGACAGTGCCACCTTTCTGTCTGTCACTATCCAGAGGGCAGGTCCATGGCCAGTCCTTAGCCAGCTGCATTTTTCTCAGAGGGTTCTCCCTGCTATGGCAGTCACAGCCAGGACTCTGTCTATAAAGGACAACTCTGAATTCCAAAGGACCTTCTTTCAAAAGTAAACTGGATTTGGAGGGAGAGAGGCGGAAAGGGACCCGGGCATCAGGATTCATGTGGACTGTACCTTACAACTGCTTTGCGAGGCAGGCACTCCCTTCATTGGCAGCTGTGAAAACAGGCAGTGGAGAAACTTGTCCCAAATCACCAGGCTGCTGTGTGGAGGAGTGAGGCAGGAATCTGGGCCTGTGGTCTCGTTTGCTACCATGGTAGCCAGGCACCAAGTAGATCGCCATGGTGGTTGGGGGTTGGGCAGTGAGGACAGAGGAAGTCAAGGCACTGAGGCAGGAAGTGAGGGGGCAGACAGAGCTGAATCTAGCACTTCCAGAGCCTGGGATGTTTGGGAGTTTCTGGGTGCCTGCTCCCTTTTTGGTGCCCGCTTACAATATGTCAGATCCTGTGCAGCCGGGAGGCATTCCTCAAAGAATGCATGCCTGTCACTGACTGACTCACACTCAGTCTTTTCTCCCCCTCCTCATGGCTGGGCCACATGAACTCTATGCAGCAGTAAGTTCTGTGACCAACGCGAGTGTGGGCAAGTGGCCTACACTGCTCATGCCAGCCCAGCTCCCTAAACCCTTGTGACTTCGAGGTGGCTCCTTGGTTATCTGGTCACCTCCTGCCCATTCACTCAGCTGGGAAGGACAGCAGTATTTCTTGAGAGCCCCCTCTGTGTCAGGTGCTATGGAGCTAACCTCTGTGCACTGGTGCATGTGATCTCCCACCAGCCGCACAGAACAAGCTTAGCAGGATTAGGAAAGGAGACCAATGTTATGCAGTGCTAGGCAGCTGTGAGGAAGGCCTAGGCGTAACTGACCCACAGCCAGCGCCCCTTCTGCCGTGCCACCTGGCCTGGAATGCTCCTAGTAGGTCTCAGATGAGTCCGAGAAGAAGCACTTCCTGTGTTCAGAGCTGCCTTGGAATGACCTGTGGCATCCCATCATGCAGGACGCTCTTTACCTCCCCTCTACCCAGTTTATTCCTCCTCCCACCTGTTCTCTTTGTCATTTACAGTAAGGTGCAAATCTGCAGGCCCAGCACCGGGTGGGTAGGATCTGGGGAGTTCCAGGGAGTTTTCAGGGCCTGAAATACTTTCATCATCCACCAAGGAGGCCTTCACCAGACACCCAGCGTCGCTAGAAGGAAAACCCACAAGAGGCATGCACATGCGCACGCTGCCACGGGTACTTTTAAGGGATTACGTCTTTCTGGAGCGCACCCTCATGATAATAACAGGAACTAAAAAGCATTTATAGTCTTTGATCTGGTAATTTGGTAATGTTAGTTCAAAAAATAGACCTCAAGGAAATAACCCCAAAGGAAAAAAAAAAAGTTCAAAGATATTCTCAGCAACACTGTTTACAGTAATAAAAAATACTACAAATGACCTGAATGAGCTATAATAAGACAATTGAACATGACAGGCATGAAGGTTGTCTCAAACTAAGAGAATGTGTAAGTGAAACTGCAAACCCAAATTCACAAAAGATGGAAAATTTAACAAATAAGATGTAAACACTAATCATTCCTGTGTAAAAATGTGAATTCCAGGGTGAAGAAAAAGGGGAAGGAAGGATTTAGGATGAACTGCTTACTGGGTTCCATTTTCTAAGTCCACACAAGAAAAATTCACAAACAGCAAAAGCACTGGCATCTTCTTAAACCAAAAGGGCAAAAGACAGCAAAACAGATGCAAATATAAAGCAGCTGGAGAGAAAAATGAGAGTCAAAGGGCAGTCTCTTTCATTCACCTGCGCTTCTCTTTCTGAGCATTCCCTTGGTGCCTTCATGGTCTCAGCGGGGATGGGAGCACTGGTTATCACAGTGGCCGTAAGGACAGATTCTGCCATTGCTGTACCTTTGTCATCAGAGGGCTTCCCAGGTCCCAGGCTGGGCATCTCATCTATCAGAGCTTGGGGTACCGTCTTGCTCCTCAGGAGGCAGCTGCTGCCTGAAGAACCAGGGGAGTGGACAGCTCCCTGGGCTTGCCGCCTCCACTGCAGCCCAAGTCCTGGTCTTCCAGGTACCCTTGGGCCCTTTATGGTCCCAGCACTTTCCTGTGTGGCTATCCCCGGCCTCTGCCCCTACAGGGGTGTGGATGCTGACAAGGCGCTCCACCCGTGTGCTCCTGCATCTCTCCATGGAGTTGCCCCTCACAGGTACTGCCCCCACAACAGTCACATGGCTGTCACTGTGTACACAGTGAAAACTAGTGGTCCCCAGCTTTTGGGTAAGCCACTGGAGTCTACTGAAAATGACACAGTGGACCTCACCCTACCTCAGAGGCACGGCAGGGGAGCTGCCGCTGGACAATGGGCAAAACAAGGCAGAGCCAGGGCAGCTTTGGGGACATGATCCATGATATGCCATCCCTAGTGTCTCACTAAACCACCCAGCCAGCTAGGCTAGGTCCTCCCAGACCTGTCTTGAGGCGCTACCAGCAGCCTTCACCCAGGGGCCTCAGGTACCATCTGTCACAGGCATGCAGGTCCTACCTCGTGGAGGGGGCCTGGGCCACATGTACCTGCTAGGGACCCCCATAGCCTTCATTGTTGCCATGGTGGGACCAAGGGTCCCAAATCTGCTTTATTCTTCTTAAAATCCTAAGGTGGTTTGTATGCTTTACAAGCTTTAGAAGTCACTGAAAGTATGGACCAAGTGCTATTGTCCCAGGAATCAGAAAGATCTGGGCTCAAAACCCAGCCCTGTCACTCATTAGTTCTGTGACTTGGGCAAGTAACTTAGCCCCCAAGGCCTGTGTCCTTACCTGCAGAATGGGGACAACCGTACCCACATCACAGGTCATGACCAGGCAGTTCCCCTCGGGTGCACAGAGTTCCCTGCTAGCAGCGAATGCCGTCCTGCTGGTCACGGAGGACCAGCACATGAAAACAAAACAAAACAAAACCAAAAAACAACCCACATGTAGTAGCTTTCCTAAGCAGGCAGTTGGCAGCATCTCCCTGCCCCGGAGTTAAAATTTTTCCATTTACAAGAATCCTCCGGGAACATATTGTTTGAGGAGCACAGGCTGGGGGTAGGGGAGTTCTCTGCTGCTTTATTTCTCTCTGAACCAATGTTCAATTTGCACAGCACAGGGCCCTGGGCTTCTACAATCAAAGGTACAAAGTCTGCTCCCTGCTCAGATCTCAGTGTCACTCAGAGCCACTCACCCCACAGGCCTTCGTGGTTCCGCAGCAGCCACTAACGGAACCATTTCTGTTCTCCTTGGAGTGGCAGTTGGCAGTGGCAAACAGGAAGTTGTCTTGAAGTAGGGTGTGGCCGTGCCCTGTCAACATATGCGTACAGAGACAAACGCTGTTTTTTTTTTTTTTTTTTCTTTCTTTTCTCCCCTCCCTTCTCTCCTCCTTTAGGAGCAAAAGGTCTGAGTTCTATTGGTGAAGGTAAAATGGTTTACCTAACTTAAGATCAACCATTGCTAACATGCCAACATGAACCAAAGAGAGAAAGGGTCCTAAAACATAACAAAGATCTGTCTTTTGTCAGCCACTCACTTGTAGCATGTAGTAAGGAACTCTGTGTGTATGTGTGTGTGTGTGTGTGTGTGTGTGTGTGTGTGTGTGTGTTTCTCTTTATATCTCTCTGGGCACACAGGAAACAACATTCCAGTAATAAACCAGGCCACTAAAAACCAACCAAATAAATTTAACAAAAAAACCAGGCCACTTTGGGCTCAAGTCATCCTAGGGAGCCAGCCAGGACCCCCAAATTATTCAGGATCCCCAGGGTATGCCCTGCACTGAGGACTGTCATGAGTAGGACAAAAGAAAAAAATGCAGCTTGCTAGTTTTAAGATATGGGTATCATTCGAATACTAAAGGTCTGAAACATTTCTGAACATAATTTGCATGAAAAACAACAAAGAAAAGCCGGCTGAAGAGTACACAAAGGCGGAAGGCTTCATCTGGGGTGCTAATCAGCACTGAGAAGTGGGGGTGACAACTTGCTGGGGTCAGGACAGCTGGCTTGCTGGTGCTCAGAAAGGTATACTATAAAAATTTCCATTTTGCTCCTTCCTTGACCCAAAGCTCGTACCTCCAGCAGGGCCCTCCAAAATAGACCGGCCCCCAACCCAACCTCCTACTCCTGACCTCTTTCCAAGGCAGCTGCTGTCCACACTGCCCACCTCAGCCCTGTCTCGGCGCCAGCTCCTGCCCACGGCCCAAGAGCCCTCTCTGTGTTCAGGCTCATCTTGCTGCAGGTGCCATGGGCTGCCGCACGCTTGGCCTGCCAGGTCTGCTCTGCCAGGCTTGCTCTGCCGTGCCCTGTGCCCGGCCCCACACTGTCCTGGGTGGCGCCTGTGCCCTGTGCTCACACTTACACATCCTGGGGAGTCAGCCTTGCAGTTTGGACAGGAGGCTGGGCCAGGGCCACACCGGGCCACACCACTCAAGACGTTTCCTGGCTCCTGGCTGGGGCTCCAGCCAGTCAGAGCACGCGACTTCCCTTTAAGAGAACACGCCCAGCGGGACCAGGGAGAGGCTGAGAGAAAGGCCCAGCATGGCCGGCTCACATCCTAAATTTGGCAGATGAAACTAGGTTTTCCTGAGCTGCACACCAGTGCTGTGGCCAGAGGCTGGAGACAGTGAGCACTGTGTGCAGGGCTGGGGCCTTTCTGCAGTCCCCAGATGGTGGCCACCCTTGGGCTCTGGGGGCTGCTGTTACCTTGGCCTGAGATCTGTGCAGACCGGTCGAGCGTGGCCTGCAGACACCTCTGGTCTTTCTGCCCTCCCACCCTATTCTGAAGGGCAATGTCCACTCCAGCTCCCAGCACGGTGCAGAGAGCAGCGAGGTCGATAGAATAACCAGAGAAACAGCAATCTTTTCACTACGCACCCAAGCAGGGGCTTTTCATTCATCCTGGATTCTTAGAATGTTATTTCCTGATGTGAGCAAAGGGCAGCAGGCTTTGTGGGGAGGGCCCCACTCCTACCCGGACTGTGGTCCACAAAAGGCTGCATGTGATACGATTTCATCTGTATGAAGTGTGCAGGGCAGATAAACCCAGAGAGAGGAAAAGCAGAGCGGAGCCGTGGGTGTCAGCGGCTGGCTGGGAACCAAAAGAGGGCAGAGGGGCAGTCACGGAATGGTTAACTTTCTGTCACATAAATTTCAGTTTAATTTTAAAAAAAGCTGTAAGAACAGTGGAGTTGGAGCATCTGTATCTTCTGGGAGGAGCTCTCCTGTGCTTCGCCCAATACTGTTCTGCACAACCTGGCTATTACCTGATGAGCTTTGCGTCAACTCCTGCTAGAGGAATATGCCCTTCCGCTAGGGAAAGAGAAGCAAATCCCTAAGAGACGGCGACTTCCTCAGGCCAACTGTGTGACTCTGGGAGAATTTGGGACTCTGAAGGCTGGGACTGTCCCATGAGTGAGGCACAGCCCCTTGCCTTTGGAAGGCAGGCCCCGTGGGAACCTCTGGGTCAGCAACCTGACAGGACGACCAAAGCCAGAGCCGGAGGCTGCCGTGGGAGAATTGTTCATAGATGACAAGACTTTGGCCCTCGGTGTCCTTGGCTTTCTTTCCTGCTCTTGTTGAGAGCTTCTTCCCAGAATTAAGGAGAGTTAATCAGTTTTGGGCTGGGAGGTGGTGTGCTGGTCAGTGTCTTGGAATGGAATCAATGTGGACTATGGGGTGGGAACTGACCACCCACCACTCAGTCCTCCGTCTTAGGCTTTTGCAGCTTTGGCTGGGGATGGTCTGCGCCTGAGGGTGATGTTGTGAGCCTTGTACTCCAGACTGAAGCCAGCGGGTCAAGGGCTCCTGGGCATGTTCTCCCCACCCAGGGGACTGTCCAGTAGAGGCCTGCTGGGTGTTGCAATGCTTAGAAGAAACGCAGATGAAAGGGCAGGCCTCGTGGCCTGGGAGGGTGAGTCCTTCCAGAGAAAACACAGACAGCTTCCCTAGGATGCCTGTGGAGCATTCCAGGACGACCTGGAGGACAGATGGCACACGGCCCTCAGGCTGGCTGTCCCACCACATTCTGTCCCTCCAGAGCCCTGGCCCTGCCTCTGTCCTCACTTCAGGTCCTGTGGGATAAGTAGGTGGGCCAACTTCTCAGAAAACTGGTGCCTTAAGATGTAATATTTACACCACTGTAGCTTCTGAGGAGCGGCAAGTTTAGAAGCCCAATTCTACAGGGACAGGCAGGGAGAGCCCAATTCAAATTCACACAAGGACTCAAATAGACATTTCTCTAAAGCAGATTTACACTTGGGCAACAACAGCACAGGAGGCTGAGGAGGTAGCTCAGCAGTCTAAGTGCCTGCCTGGCAAGTGCAAGGGCCAGAGTTCAATCCCTGGTACCACGAAAGACAAACTTTGGGGCCAGCCAGATAGCTCAGTGGATTAAAGTTCTTGCTTAGGCAGAAGTAGGGGCCAAGGGTTTGATCTCAGGTATGCTGTGCCGGCCCCACCCCTGGTGCACTGAGAGGAGGACTGAGACTGGGTGTGGTGGCACACCTATAATCCCAGCTCTTGGGAGACTGAAAAGCAGGAAGGATCACCATGACTCCGATCTGTGTAGTGAGACCCTGTAGATTCTTTACTAAATATATTTTTTAAAAAATTGCAGGCAAAGGCACTTTGCCTCATTAGCCTTTAGAGAAATACAAATCAAAATCACAAGACGGTACCATGTACCTGAGGATAACTAATAACAACAGCAACAACAAAAGGGCAACCATCAAGAACGGAGAAAGCAGAACCCTGGATACTATGCTTGGGAATGTAAAATGGTGCAGGTGCTGTGGAAAACAGTATGGTAGTGCCTCAGAGAATTAAAAACAGAATTACTATACATTTAGCAGTTCCGTTCCTGGGTATGTGCCCCCAAAAGAAGCAAATGCAAGGGCTCAAGGAGCCCAAGTTCACAGCAGTGTTCTTCACAACAGCTCAATGATGGAAGCAACCCAATGTCCACCAGTGGGAGTGGATAAACACAGTGTGGTGTCTGTGGACCATCCACTTTGCAAATGAAGGAAATTCTGACACATGCTTCAACACGAACCTTGAGGTCATGTACAAAGTGAAACGAGCTGGTCAGAAGTTGAATTACGGCATGGCATCACTCATGCAAGGCATCTAGCTGGAACAGTCAGATTGATAAAGAGTAGGATGGTTGTTGCCAGGGCCTAAAGAAGACAGACTAGGAAGTTACTTTTTTTATTTTTTAGGCATTTTTGAGACAGGGTCTTGCTATGTAGTTTAGGCTGGCGTTGGGCTCACTTTGGAGTCCAGACTGCTCCCCAACTAGCAATGATCCTCCTGCCTCAGCCTCCCAAGGGCTGGGCTAATTGGCATGTGCCACCATGCCTGGCTGGAAAGTTACTTTTAATAGGTACAGTGTTTCATTTTGTAGGATGAAGAGTTCTGGAGGTAGATGATAGCAATGGTTTCATAATAATGTGAAAGTGTATGATGCCACTGAACTGTACGCTCAAAATGGTTAAGACGCTACCTTTTATGTCAGGCGAATTTCACAATTAAAAAAAAATTTTTTTAATTAAAACAAGTTGGGCCAGGGAGATAGCCGGGCAGTTTAAGCACCTGCCTGGCAAATGCAAGGGTCAGAGTTCGATGTCTGGTACCCCCTGCTGTGTTGGTCCCATGCTGAGCCAGCCTCTGAAACTGGGCACGGTAGTGCATGCTTGCAATCCCAGAGCTAGGGAGGCTGAGACAGGAGGATCACTATGAGTCTAGGCTGGGTAGCGAGACTCTGTATCAAATAAAATAAAATAAAATAAAATAAAATAAAATAAAATAAAATAAAATAAAATAAAATAAAATAAAATAAATTAAAAAAAAATAAGACAAGTTAAACAGAATTACTCCAGGGCCATTCTATTCCTTCCTATTCCGTCATTCTATTCCTGATATACACCCCCAAAGAACGGAGAACAGGTACTCACATACCACCTATGCCCCAAAGTTCACAGTAGCACAAGAACACAAGTCACAAGACTCAAGAGGTAGAAATACCCGAGTCTCCACTGTGGATAAAAAACCAATCGACTGACCTGCGGTCTGTATATACGATGAAACATTATTCATCCATAAAACATAAAGCATGGCAGATGCTACAGCACATACAAATGTCAGAAACATCGTATGAAATGAAAGAAGCCACACACAAAAGGACGCCATTCAGAGTGTATGATTCCTTCTGTATGCGAGTAAAGTCCACAGAAACAGAAACACAGATTGGCGGGTGGTTTTGGGGGTCTGGGATGGAGGTGGGGAAGTAGGCTAACTGCTTAGTGGGCATGAGGTCTCATTTTGAGGGAACGTTTTGTTTGTTTATTTTATCTTTTATTTATTTATTTATTTATTTGGTACAGGGTCTCGCTGCACAGCTTGGACTTGTAATGATCTTCCTGTCTCAGCCCACTCAGTGCTGGGATCACAGGCGTGTACCACCACATGACATCTGGTTTGAGTGTCCTGCACAGTGGCACAGCATCTGGTATTGGAGATCGAAACCAGATCCCTGTGCTTTTGGGGCAAGCATTTAGACTGCTGAGCTATCTCCCTGGCCCCACTGAGGGCATTTTGAGATGATTTTTTTTTTTTTTTTTTGGCTGGCTCAGGCTGCATTAAGGGTGGATCAGATAAGTATGTGGATCTCGGATCGAACCCCAGTCCCCCGCACCTGACAGTGTTTGCCTGAGCAGGAGCTTAAACAGCTGAGCTAAGCCGAAGGCCCCCAAAAGTTGAGAAGGATTTTTTTTTTGGCTGGCTCAAGCTTCCTTATGGGCGGGTCTAGGGATTGAACCACCTTCTCCTGTGCCTGACTGGATTGCCCCCACAGGCACTTAAACAACAGAGCTAACTCACAAGCCCTGGATTGAGATAGAAGTGGTTGTGCCGCATTGCCAATGTACAGAATGCCTGTAAATTGTTCAGTTTGAAATGCTTAATTTTATGCTATGTGAATTTCACCTCAATAATAATACTAACGATAAATGAAAAGCCTGCAGAAAGAAAAGGCCAGAACAATCTGTAAGCTATAACTCTAGCCCTTTTAAATTTTAAGACAAGCTGTTTCTGAGTTGCTAACCTTCCCTGGCTAGGCTTGAACCTGCTATCCTTCTGCTTCAGCCTCCCAGGGAGTTGGAATTATACCACACCCAGCAAAGAAGTAATTTTTAAGTTAAGATAATCAAGGTGGCCATCAAGAGAAAGCAAACAGGCACTCCAAGACAACAGCTCCCAAAGCCGGGTGTGATGGCGCATACCTATAATCCCAGCATCTGGCAGGCTGTGGTGTGGGGATGCACGCTTATAATCCCAGGCTGCGGCAAGAGGACCACTGTGAGTTTGAGATCAGCCTGGACTACAAAGTGAATTCAAGGTGAGCCTTGAGTTTCATAGTGAGACCCTGACTCAAAAAGACCAAAAAAAAAAAAAAAAAAAAAAAGAAAAAAGACAACAGCTCCTAAACACGGCCACTTTGGGTCCAGAGTCCTTTTATATCCACCTCAGGATCTCCTCCCATGATGCACTGATATTGACACCCATAGACAGCGGAGCCAAGGGGAGAGTTTGCTTACAGCCTCTTCACTCAGTAAAGTCAGTCTGAGTCAAACTAGCAACAACAGCACAAGAAGCCTCAGCAGACTCTCCTTGATATTTACAGATGGCAAACTGAGGCACAGCTGGCCTCTTCTGGCTCTCCTACCACTGATACAGGCCTTTCAGGGGGATCCTTCCTCTTTAGGGACCCAGGTCACACAGCTTGAGATTGGGATACATAGTCTCTCAGCAGGTACCAGTAATGCCTGTCCGCCGCTTCTGGGGCTGCCTCAGTGCTACCTCAGGCTGCAGGCTTCTCTGGCTCTGGGTGGGCAGCTCCGCCCCTGGGGAGGCCTTTAGTGTGCCTGTACACTAATCTTGACTCTGATCTATGGGGTCACCATGAACCGCTCTAACTTCCTAACCATGGGGCACTTGGCTAAATATGTGTTTCCAGGAAGCTCTTTCTCTGGGCTAAGCAACCCCAGCCACCCTCCTAAGCCAATCCACCCAATCCTCATTTTTCCTCCTCTCCTGGCCTCAGTTCACTTCCCAGACTAGAGCTCAGCAGGAAGGATGATGCACAGGAGTCTGCCCCAGTTCTACAAACAGCAAGAGGCAGTTCTCCCAGCCACCTCACCTCTAAGTCTCATTTCACCCATTCTGCTGCCAAGCTGCCAGATTCACAGGCATTCTTTCAAAGTGTCATTGTGTTGGGTTCGGTCTACTGCTCCCACCTGTCAGGACCTTTCTGGACTCCAATCCACTGACCTCCCAAACAGAAAATCCACAGGTCCACCACCGCTCTTCTTCCTAATTGTCACTTACAGCATGGAAGTGGACAGGCCCAGGATAGCCCGACCTGTGCCCTGTGCCCTGCTGCCAGTGCCCTTGTGGTGTGGTTGTAGCAAACTCCTGCCTTCTGGGCATGTGTACGCCATCCGTCCTACATTTCTCTGTCTTCCTGCTGAGGAGCCGTTGGTGGTCTGTAAGAAAGGAGCTAAGAGAGCCTCTTTATTCCTGGGGTCCTGAGATTACATTTAAAATGCAAAGCCAGGCATGACAGCGAGCGCGGATCCAATGTGACTGCCGTTGCTAACAAGAAAGATACTGCTGACGATAAACATGGTTTTCCAACTCCCTAACTACCTTCCTTATCTACAGCCCAGGGCAGACGCGAGGCTGCTGGAATCTGGAGGAGCCTTGGCAGCCAAGTGCTGGAGCCCAAAGCCAGGCTCTCCCTGCAGGAGTCCCCTTCCTAAGGTTAGAAGAACCTGTTCCCCAGAGAGATCAGACCAAAATCAGCTTAAGTTTGAGTCAGGCTACGTAAACAAAAGAACCGTATTATGATTATTACCAAGTGATAGCACTTCCGTCAGCAGGAACCCACCTGCTCAGGGCACCAAGTGCCTATAGATGCCTCAGGCGTCCAGAGGCCAGCACGCCGCAGCTGCTGCAAAAGAATGGATTCCCATTTGCCTCTCCTGTCAGCTAGCATTCTTTCCTACCTCAGACCCTCGCTGAGGCTGGCTTAGGAAGAAAGCGGAGTGGGTCCCCCCTGCATGCAAGGCGCCCTGGGCCCTGTGGAGATCAGAACCTGAGCAATTGGGAGCACGCAGTCACAGGTGATGGAGGGGGAGGCTGCTTCCAGCTCCCCTGTGGCTGGAACCTCCTAATCCTGAGGGCAAGTTCTGAGAAGAGTTTGGACTCTGACATGCTCAAGGCAAAAACCTGTCCTTCCTCAGCTGAGGATGTCCTCTGAGAAGCAAAGATCTTGGCCCCTCATGCAAAGGGCTGCAGAGGCCACCTGTTTGCCCCTGGACCGAAGGCCAGCATCCCCCACAGCAGGATTTCTTTTCCCCATGACCTGGGAAAGTAGCACCGAGAACTGGCTTAAGTAAGATCGCCTCTCTTAGTCCAGCTAAGGTTGGCTTCTCATCTTTCAGAGGGCATGGACACCAACAGATGTGTTTGCAGGCAGGAAGATCAAAGTGAGGAGGGAGGGTACAGACAGGCTGGTGCCTGCAGGGGCTGTGGGGTACAGTGGTGACAGAGACAGAGCTCTTGGAGACAGAGCTGTGACACACTGTCACTTTCCCAAGGATGGCAGGGTGGGAGGGTTTGGCCAATCTAAAGGCAAAAGCCTGGGCTGAGGAGATAGCTCAGTGGTCTAAGTGCCTGCCTGGCATCACAAGGAATGGAGTTTGATCCCCACTACTGAATGCTGTGCTGGACCCAGAACCCAGGCGCACTGTGCTGGCCACTGCAACTGGGCATGGGGTGGTTAGCACAGGAGAATCACTATGAGTCCAAACTGCATAGCAAGACCCTGTATGAAATAAAAGATTAAATGCAGGGGCCGGCGAGATGGTTCAGTGGTCTAAGGCGCCTGCTTAGGAAAGCTACAAGGGCTGCGGTTCGATCCCCGGCACCACATGCTGCGCCAGCCCCACCACCAGGGCAGGCTGAGCCAGCCACAAAATAAATAAATAAAGAAACAAACAAACACAACAAGCAAACAAATAAATAAATAAATAAAAATTAAAAAAAAAAAAAAAAGATTAAATGCAAAAGCCTGAGGAGAGTGTTGACTGCCACCTCTCCCACTGCCAGCCCTGTATGAGGGAACTGCTGGTCCCCTTCTTCTCATTTACAGGAGTGGTGGTTACTATACAGGGAGTGGGCCCCCATAACCAAGGGCAAGCTGATACGCATGTACCACCGCATCCCTAAACCTGAGGCTTCCAGGTGGGCCTCAAATCTCCCCCACATCAGCCTGATATATTGCACGAATGAAGAAGGGACAGGGTCTCCAACCATGCGGACAGTGAATATAATCCGAAATGGAATGTTTCTCTGACTTCCCACTGCAGCCACTTTACCCAGTGTGGCTGGGACAGCTGGAGGCCAAGGTCTGAGGGTCAGTGCCAGCCTCGGGTCCAGCTCCCCAGCTCCACTGTACAGGCCAAAGTCCTGTGCTGTGAGCAAAGTGCTCAACCGTCCTCCATGGCTCTGTGGGGCTGGCGTGAGAAAGCTTGGGCACACTGTCAGAGACTCAGAGCAAGCTGGCCTCATCATTATTCTCTGCAAGGTTGGAGGAGAGAAAAATTACACTTCTATGTGCATGAGAGAGACATGGAGGAGAAAAAGAAATGTGCTCTTCGCAGCACTCTGTGGCTATCACTGCGTCCAGATTCGGCCTAATGGTCACATTTACTACCTTGGAAATTTCCGTTTGAACTGTCCATTCCCATTCATGTGACTGGGGGAATGGGGGACGGGACCCACCCTAGGATCTAGATCTAAGCAGGTTGCCGTCTCAGCAGGCCTTTCACAGGGCCTCAACAACAGTGTGTATCGCTTCCTCCCTCCTTTTCCATTTGTTGGGTTTAAAATATTTAACCCGAGGCACAATGAAGTGTCTCACTCACAGCGTTCTTCTGGACCATTAGACTGGGACGCCACACTCATTATGCTGATGAACGCACCACTTACCCATGCAAATTCTAGAGCAGCCGCTTCCAAGGCGGGAGGTGCTCAAGGTATGCTATCAAGGGCTGATTTGATTACACAGCCATTCAGTGGGCAAAGTGGAGCAATTTTTAGCCAACTGCTCTAGTAAATATTATGGGAAACCCTTTTATAGAGTGCTAATTCTGGCTCAGCATTTTCCTACGTGCCCAGTTGTAATTCTCATTCAACATGCATTACAGGGTCCCCCAAAGACACCACCACCAGGCTAGGTTGCCATACATGCCCCGCGTTGGCAGGCTATCTTGTAGTTGATGATCATTTGAAAAAATATTATCAGCCTCTCAAGATCACAGTCTCTTAGGTGAGGACAAACTTTAAAATGCTCTGCCTGGGGTCAATCTTCCTCTTTCCCTTCTGCTATGACCCAGAGTCCCACTGACTGGCTGGGGGGGGGGGCAGGCCACAGGTTGCCAGTGACCACCACAAACGCGTGTGGATGTTGGAAACAATACCCAATCACAGCATCCACCCTCGCCACAGGTCCCAGAGGAAATGGCATCATCACTTTCATTTTACTTGGTTTGTGACCCATCAACGAAAACAACACCAAGTCCTACCCTAAAGATTAGGATTTCTGAGGTCGGCTGAGGCTGGAAGGCAAGCCCGGAATGTCATCCAGTGGCCTCTTGGGGAAACTAATTTTTAAGAGCAAAAATAACCGCACGCTGCCCACATGCATTTGCTGCTGTCTCTGTAAGAGCAGAAACGCATTTCACTTTCCACAGTTGGAACAGAAAGTCTCATGCATCCCCGTTTCTCTAGAAAGTCTATAAATAACCCAGGATCAGCAAAATTATGCAAAACATCCTGCTAGAAGAAGAAATGTAAACTAAAACCACTTACAGAGAGGCTCAGGCTGCCAACTTAATCTGATGCTACAACGACTGCAAACATGTTGTACTTTGGGAACCTGAAGCAATGCACATTAGCCCGGATGCCATTGCGAAGAAGAAAGAAGAGAAAGAATCACAATAACAAAAGCCCAAAACAGAGCAATGTGCTTCCGTATTCTGCACAGTGCAAGACCCGAGGCTGACCAGCTGCAATCAATACCAGCTACCCTCGCTCACCCGTACACACCAACTGTTTTGACTACAGGCGCTTGTTAAACACAGAGTTTCAGGTCCTACCAGTTGGACACCAGAAGTTCATAGAACTCACCCAGTGCCAAGAACAACAAGCCCAGAAAGCGAAACGGCTGCCTCCTGCGACTGTTTTGTTAACTGTTTATGCAAGCCCCAAAGCAACTGGGTAAGGATTAAGAATAAAAAAAGCACTTAAGTAACGAAAGCAAAAGATTACCACCTTGAAGGAAGTGTAGATGTTGGCGCATAAAGGACAGACGTCAAGAGACCTTATCGGTGGGGTGGGTGGGTGGTTTTCAGAGGCAAGGAACAGTAGGGGGAGGGGTGGCATCACGTGACACTCTGTGGTTATTAGCAGGAGGAACTGGGTGCTTCCTCCAAGCATCTTTTACTGGAGAGTGACTTAAAAAGATTCTGCAAATGCTAGGGTTCACATCTGGGGGTGACAGCAGGAGAGTCAGAATCTGCAAGTGGCTCTGTTCCACAGGAGAAAAAAAAAAAAAAAAAAGGGATGAGCAGAATGAATGTTTTCTCCATCCTCAAAAAAGGGACATCTCAGTTCCCCACTGTGTGTGTGGCAGAGGCCACTGACACACACCGGAAGCCACAGGGTGCTGCCCTGGGGTAGGTGACAATGGCCCTGGGATGGCTGTAATTGAATGAGGGTGGCTGGGAACACCTTTTTCCTTAACTCAGCCTTACTGAGGCAGTGAACAGACATAAAGGAATCCTGAAACTCTTCCACAGGGCTTTCTGTTTCTTCTCCAGAAGACATCAGACAATACTGAATTTTAGGCCAAGACAATTAAACAGATTAAATTTTAAAGTTCCCTGAAGACTTGAGAAAACTGGAGTCCTGAAGCACTGGGGTGTGTGTAGGCAAGAGCGGGCTATTTTAAGCTACAGAGTGGACTTAAGTCTAACTACCTCCTATATTCTCTTTCCTTCAACTATCTTCCTCCTAGCTCTCTACCATCTATCAGCCACCCACCCAACTACCCATCTACCTACCTATTGTGCCCCTCCTCTACTCCAACAGGGGAATAAGCAAAGAGAAACAGGTTGTAGAGCAGGTATGGTTTCTGTGGAGGCTGAGGCAGGACTCCAAGTTTGAGCCCAGTCTGGGCAACTTAGTAGCTTAGTGACGTCTTGTCTAAAAAAAAAAAAAGGGTGTGGGGAGGGCTGGAGACCTAGCACAATGCAGTGTTCCTGGTTCAATCTCCCCCCCTCACCCCCAACAAAAACACAAGGGCTACTGTAACCATGGGGAGAGGGATTCATGTTTATTATAGGAGGTAAATGTGTCCCTCTGGTTCTGGGGTCACCCATGCCATGTCGATGAATGGGACCCTGTGGTGCTTGCCTCTTTCTCCCAGAGGGCCTCATGTTGCAACTGTATATAGGAACTGCTCACTGGAATCCGAAGTAGACCTCCCTGTGGTGCAGTGGCTGACAGATGAGGGGACTTACAGGCTCCTGGGAGCATCCCTGGAGAGGACCTGACCTGAGAGGAGGTAGGTGGGGCAAGAGAAAAGGGTAGGTAGAGAGACTTAGCCAGGGAGAGTCTGTCTGCTATTACAGACAGACTGCCTCGAGGGAGTCAGTACAAAAGAAGGCAACAACCACTGCTATCATTGAAGGCCAGGCCTTAAAATAAAGATGGAATGATTACACCTACATACTTCCCAGAGGGATAAGCAACCATGATTGTTATTCCAAACAGGTATGAGTCACTAGTGTGGGGGACAAGGACCTGCAGACCTATCCCTTCCAAAAAAGGTCCTTGTACACTTGCTATATAACTTGCTTCTACACTGTATCAACATTACCTAAGTGACTGGGCTAAACTTGTAATCTCACTCTTTGATCATAATTTTGTCCCATGCTGTACCCACCTCATGACTTTGCTCTAGAAAACCTCTATAAATTAGAGTCCTCGGCAACCTACTTTCTGGATCCCCTCTGTCTCTCAGGAGTTGTATCTCCCTCAATAAAACTTCCTCCTCAACTTCTCTGTGTTCCTCAGAATTCATTCTTTGATTTTGGGGAATGGTGTATTGGACATCTAACAGGTTGGGAGTTACAACATTTCCCTATGTCATTTGGAGGTCCTATGTCACTGGAAGGGACCCTTTCTACCTACCTTGGCCTCTCGGGAGCCCAAGCTTATCCCTTAGCGCTTTGTGGCTCCCGTGTCTCCTTCTCGCACATTCTATTACTGAGTCCTCAGAAACATCCTCCGGGTAGACATGAAGAGCTGCTATAGTCACCCGTCTTACAAAGGAGGGAAGTGGAGACGCAGAGGAACGTAGGATTTTCCTTCCCTGGGCCACACAACCAGGAACATGTTCTGATGCCCCATCTTTTTCCTCTTCTCCCTTCTCCTCTCTTTGCTGGTGCTAGGGATTGAACCCAGGGCCTTGTACATGCTAAATACATAAGCTACACCCCAGCTCTCACAAAGCACCTTAAATGTGGTATGGATTATTATTTCCCTCTTCACAGGCACCTAAACTGAGATCCAGAGGCCATGAGCTCTGGCCAGAGCTACACAGCAGACTAAGCAGCTCCTGCCCATCCCTCTTTGCTTTGCCTTTATCGTTTCCAGAAAACAGAATGCTAGACCTAAAAAGATCAATAAAGTCGCTTGGTTACAAAAGCACAAGGTCTGCCTTGATTTTCTCAACCTTCTGGGTCTCCAGGGCTTGTCTGGAGCAGTTCTTCTGCACTCCAGACTTACTATTGCAAGGGAAAACAATCCTCTCTGCCCAGTCTATACCTTGTTTTTTGTTTGACTTGATCAGTCACCCCCATGCCAACGCCAGGCTCCACCTCAGTACTGGCCTAAGAGGAGGACAGCTGAAGGGGCAGCAGATCAGTGGTGTACATCAGGGAGCCTGTGTGTGCAAGGTGTGTGGTCCTGCATGCAGAGGGGGTGTGGCTTAGCCTACCATGTGGTGGACTTCTCCAGTATGTGCTTCAAAGTGAGGTCTCTACTGAGTTCTTCCACCACTTACAATATGGAGTTACACAAAGGCTCCTACTCTGAGCTACTGCTTAAGCAGGGATCGCGGTACTATTATTTGATATACTTAAGTAGGGTCATTGCAGGGTTTGGCCACTTGTTCCAAGGAGATTGGGTTACTGAGTTTGTAGGATTAAATACACTAAGTCAGGGCAACAGGGTGAGGGACACTCCTAGGCCAGGGGCACTCTCAATCTATCACTATCTACACAATCAATCAGATAAGTGGAGCAACCAGAAAAGTGCTATTATATTATTATTATTATTTAAGACAGGGTCTCGTTATACAGTCTGGGCTGGCCTTGTGTTCACTTCTGTAAGCCCCCAGACTGGTCTCAAACTTGCAGTGATCTTCCTGTCTCAACCTCTGGAGTGCTGGGGTTGGCCAGGGCTTGAACTCAGGTCCTTGTGCTTACCAAGTAGGTGCTTATGCCTCTGAGTTATCCCTCCAGCCCCAGAGTGCTATTTCAGACCAGTCAGAAACTTGCTATTTTCAGTCCATCATTTAAATCTAGTCTTGTTTGCTGGGCCAATCAGCAGATGCTCTTTCAACCCTTCATTTGCATGTGTGGGTACAGCCAATCAAAATACACTATTCCAGATCCATCATCCACAAGTAACAGGAAGCCAAAGAGTACCACTGTGATGGGACAGTTTACACAGAATGTGGTGCCACACCTGTCTCAATGGCTTATTTACATGAAAAAGAAAACTTGGGAATTTTGGGCACAAAGGATCCCTTCCCCTTATCCTAGGGGCTGCGTTGAGCATTTCATTGGCCTCCCTCACTCTGTAGTTACTTCTTTTCTGCTCTCAGTAAACACGCACTGTTGTTGCCTTTTCTGTATGTCAGGTCCAATTCTTTGTTCGGGACACCAAGGATCTGGGATGGAACCTTCAGGGCTCTCCGGCCAATAACATTAGGGCCAGGGCAAGGGATACTGAACATAATAAATACAGGAGGGAGGCATGGTAGGAGTTGTGATTAGAAAGTTCTAGAATGTTCTGTCACCTGCTAAGAACCTACCTATCCCTAGAAATACTGTCCCAGACAGCACAGAACAAAAGGCCAGAGAAGCTCAGCATCAGGATAGACTTCATTCCAAGTGTCGCTAAGGTGGTGTAGGACTAACCACACACATCTTGTCCCTGTGGACCAGAGAAGCTCGGTGGCTTGATGGGATAGCTATGTGGGGCTTCCTGCTCACCCTGAAGGGGCTTATTTGAGGTTGTTTTGATAACCACATGACATCTGCATCCATACTGCCAGGCACTGGAGACCTCAGAAGTCTTGGCAGGAAACCCTGTTTACAAGACACAAACTGGGCAGAATATTTCCAGGTAATTTATGACTGAGCATAGAGACTATTTTGAAAAACCAAAAAGTAAGACACACCATTTGACAAGCACTGGTATATTTAGGGGAGACAGGGTAAGCTATTTAAAATGAAAACTGGGGCTGGGGAGATAGCTCAGTAGAATAAGCGCCTGCCTGCCAAGCACAGGTTCCTGAGCTCAATCTCTGGTACTGAAAAAAAAAAGCAAGCTAACAAACAAGCAAACTGAATATCCATAGGGCCTGGCTAACACAGGAGGAATACCAAGTAAGCAAAGTGGGGCTAATGCAGAGTGGCAGATGTGCTGCGGTTGGTGCTGGTGTGCTTGACGAAGGCCGTGCCACCACAGGGCAGAAAAACCTGCCTTTCTGCTACAGACAGACAAGGCGGCTTGGGGACCACTGTTAAGCATAGTACAGCAGACCCTGGGGACAAGGATGCTGATGGCCCTGTGCTGCAACTAGGCACTGATCCTGAGGAGGAGGGCTGTGTCCGTACACAGAGAGAGAGGAGGCTGCTAAGGACTAGTGCAGGCTTTTAAACAAGGTCTGGACACATGGAAAGCTGGTTAGAATGGGGCAGGGGGAGACAGGAAAGCAAGGTGTGCCTGCTGGCAGCCAGGCCCTGCTGCGCTCAGCCCGAGCCTGCGCCTCGCTGTCCCTGGGATTCACGGGGCTAAGCCACTCTGCCTTATCATTCCTGAGAAGAGCTTTTAGCTTAATCCTCTGCGATGCAGATCCACAACAAGACACGGTAGCCAACATCACAGGATTAGTGCTGCACAGATGGGGCCGCATAGCCTAGATACTTCAGCAGAGCACCAAATTCAACCAGCTTGAGCCAGTACTGTGCTCCTAAATCCCCTTACAGAGGGGTCAATAAAAACCGGGTGACTGTAGTCTAGGCCACCAGAGTGACCCTGGTTCTTGCCTATCCTCTCTGGCCAATGCCTGCCAGAGCCCGGAAACTCTGTTGTGTGCTTTCAATGCATTTTGAATGAATGAATGAAGTCTCTGTTAATCTGAATTTGAAGATACATGTACACTTTACTAGGCAGTGTATCTGGAAAGTGGATCTTTTTTATATTAAATATGCAGCAACTCTAGAGTGTTTTGTTTTGAAATCTGAGACAGGGTCTTGCTGTGCAGTCCAGGCTGGCCTCAAACTCACTATGTAGCCCATAGTGAACTTGGCCTTGAAGTTGTGGCAATCATCTTACCTTAGCTTCCCAAGTGCTGGGATTATAGGCATGTGCCACCATGCCTGGCTAACTTCAGAGTTTTCTATGAAACTGTGGAAAAGGTAGAGAAACTTTCCAGTTAAAATTCATAGTGCCAAATCTTTATTTTATCTATTTATTTGAGGTATCGGGGATTGAACTCAGGATCTTGCACTTGCCAGGCAGGCACTTACTCTACTGAGCTATCTCCCTGGCCAGCTCCAATGCCAAATCTTTAAGAGCTGAAGTTGCTGGGCATAGTGACACACGCCTGGGATCTCGCTACTTGGGGAAGTTGAGGAAGGAGGGCTGTAAGTTCAGCCTGGACAATTTAGCAGTTTACTGAGATTCTGGCTCTAAACAAAAAAATAAATAGGGATGGGGATCCAGCTTATTGCAAAGGCCTTGAGGTGAATCCCCAGACACACACACACACACACACACACACACACACACACACACAGTTGAAGCCACTGTGCAAGAGAAATTTTTCCAAAAGATCTTCATTCCACTGTACTTTGTTTTGAGGGCTCCACATCCATGGGTTCAACCACAGTGGATGGAAAACATTCAGAAAGAAAACTGTCTTAGGGCCGGTCAAAAACCTCAGTGGATTAAAGCACCTGCAAGGAGATCCAGGGGCCAGAGGTTCAATCCCTGGGGCTTGCTATTTTTGGCTCCACCCTCGGGGTGCACTGAGACAGCAATTGAGACTGGGTGTGATGGCGACCACCTGTATCCCCAGCTCTTGGGAGGCTATAGACAGGCGGACCACTACGAGTCTGATCTAGTAGTGAGACTCTGCATACCCTGTAGACCTTTCCCTAAAATACGAAAACAAAACAAAAGAAAACAAAAAAACAAACCTGTCTTGAGCAAATACAGACTCTGTGTCCTTATTCCCTAAACAATGCAGTAATAACTACAACTACACATTTATAGAGCACTTACCCTGCATTAGGTATTATGCCTAATAGACTGATGGTTCAAAGTACATAGGAGAGTCCTTACTTTCGGCGAACACCATCTTCCAGTAATTTGCCAAAATGACTAACACAAAGGGCAAGAGGAGGGGAACTTGGGATATGTTCTCCAGGCCTTTGAGATAACATGGGGTTGTTGCTTTGGTCACATACATGCGAATCTACACAAAGGGTGGTATTGTAAATACCAAGGGAATGGGTACTGTGCAAAAGGAATTTCTTACAAATGTTACCATGGCAAAAGGGGAAGAGTCTACAACATTACCCAGCATGCTGTTGGTATTGTTGTAAACAAGCAAGTTAAGGGCAAGATACTTGCCAAGAGGATTAATGTGCATATTGAGCATATTAAACACTCAAAGAGTCATGACAGCTTCCTGAAATGTGTCAAGGAAAATGATCAGAAAAAGCAGGAAGCTAAACAGAGAGGTACCTGGGTTCAACTGAAGCGCCAGCCTGCCCTGCCCAGAGAAGCACACTTTGTGAGGACCAATGGGACAGCCTGAGTTGTTAGAACCTATTGTCTATGAATTCATGGCATAAACTGGGGATATTGCTCTGCCATTCACCACCCATTTGGTAGCTTATGTGTTCTATTAAAAAAAAAAAATCCTGTGTTGAAAGGGTGGTTTTCTTAGTTGAACAGCTATGTGGTACCTTCTTACCTCAGAAAGGTTTTCACTGTATCTAGTAATTGTTTCTGGTCTTTACACTTTAGTGTTTTTCTTGCTGAAAGATACTGCTAAGGTATTGTGCCAGTGTATACTCAAATATTCA